>JAYEAL010000081.1:0-79068 GCA_036419045.1 Scirpophaga incertulas
TGCCCGGTGAGTATCTGAGTCAAAGACGTCCCTACCCTAGGAGTCTAATCCTAGAAGAGGAGATCGACGACGAAGATACCTAATAACAACATCACATTATAAAATAAATAAACACCAAAGAGACCACTGATGGTCGAGCGAAGACAACGCACCCATCGTGGTCACTCAGGGAAGTGAAGCCAAGGCGGTATAACCGCCGCCTCAAAGCCCCAGCCGTGGTTACGGCTGGCGAGTGAAACCACCGAAAAGGGGAAAAACCCTGAACGGTCGCCGTCCCATGAATATATGTGACGAAGAAAGTCCCAGACGTCACAAAAATAATGTGTTGTAGTGTCATCATTAGAACAACACCCATTTATTCAATGGTGTATTTATGAAAGAAATATGATAATAATAAGGTAGAAGTTAGACTACTACAATATATTCATTCATGTTAGGAGAAAAGTTAAAGAGAAATCGCTGTCTTTGTTTCATAGTTTAAAAAAAAATATTTAGCATGATTAGATTTGTAATTTGTGTGTATGTTAGTTTAATTAGTTTATATGTATGTGTTTATTTAATATGTATTATTATTTAATTGTACCTAAGTTTTCTGAATTATTATTTCAGCATACTTTTATAGGCGCCATCCAGCGTCGGCGCGTTGCAATATGTGAACTCATTATTATATTATAATCATTTGCTTCAAATAAGTATTTACTAAATATTATTTAACATTTTAAAGAAATTAACAACAGGAGGATTGTATTAGTTAATTGCAAACTTGTATCTGTAAAGTGCAGAAGTGCAAATTCATTTCCAATATTTTGTTTTGCTACGAGTATAAAAAAAGGCAACGATTTAATATTAAGAATTCGTAATATTGAATTTTGTAATCTTTATTGAAAAGGTTCTGCATTTTGAGCCAGTGATATAATAATCATTTAAATAAAGATTATAATAATAAATTTGTCGTTTCTATTAAATATATGTAGATAGTTAAATATACAATACTTTTCCAAATTAGAAGTTTTAGTAAGTCATTTCTGAGGTAATTCCTTAAGGTTTAGCTAGTCCCATATGTACACTCAACACACGCAATAAATAATTGGATCTATTTCTGCCGCAGCATTGTGGTGTTCCGGCGTGATGATGAGACTTTAGGTCTACGTCGCATGCACTCGCACACTGTAGTTTGTTAGTTTTAGTTTTAGTGAGGACTGCATCGTAGTGGAAACTATTACCTATAGTTAACCTATAGTAACTACTAGCTTTCTGCCCGCGGCTTCGCCCGCGTGGATTTCGGGATTGGGTCTATAGAGGGTTAAGGGTCATAGCTTTTGCCCACGGCTACATATGCGCGGAAGTTGGTTTATGGCGCGAAGGTCTTATCGCGCTTCCCGTGGGACTATCCGTTTTTCCGAGATAAAAATACCGCAAAACCTTGCTCAAGAATCACTCTATCTATTGATGAAAAAGCATGAAAATCTGTGCAGTAGTTTTTGAGCGAAGCCTTTATTGCGCATCCCGTGGGACCTGTCGATTTTTCCGGGATGAAAAGTAGCCTATGTTATCTCATCCCTTCAACTATGTCCACGTAAAAAATCACGTCAATTCGTCGCTCCGTTTTGCCGTGAAAGACGGACAAACAGACAGACACACTTCCCCATTTATAATATTACTTAGTATGGATTTACCATCAGGTGGGCATAATAAAGCCTCATTTAATCCTTAATAAAATAAAATACACTATAATTTTTCACATGATATTCGATTCAAAAATAATAAAATTATATTACAATTAAAGTAGATGATACTGTTTAAATGGCCAAGTGGTTTTCAGGAGCCAGGTCTAAATTTTGGATATGCCGTTCTCCTGGTCGAGCTGAGCAAAAAATGTAATGGTCACAATAAAGTTAACGACTCATTTGCCCCCTAGGGAAACGGGGCGCTGAAGTCTGAATTAGAAAATCGTGGTTTTCGGCAGAATCAGCCGATTTTTGGATATGTTGTTCTTCTTGACGAGCTTATTCAGAATATATACCTATAACTTTTAGAAAAAGTTAACGACGCATTTTCCTGCTTGGGGGCTCTGAAGTCTGAATTAGAAAATCGTGGTTTATGGCATATTCTGCTGGGTTGTGTGTTTGGAAGCAAAAGAATAGGTTAAGTGTCATTCTCTTGGCTGAAACCGGAGAACAACATATCCAAAAATCGGCTGATTCTGCCGAAAACCACGATTTTCTATTTCAGACTTCAGAGCCCCCTAGCGGAAAAATGAGTCGTTAACTTTTTTAACAACACATCCAAAATTTAGAGCTGGCTCCCGAAAACCACAGCCATTTAAACAGTAACATCTACTTTGAATCACAATACGTTATTAAAATTTGTTACATGTACGAGTATATAATGATAAAGTCAAGTTAGCTTACATTTAATTACAATAAATTAATATAGTTATACGCTTTGCCCATCTCTACTCGTTTATTCGTGCATTTCTTTATATATTAAACAAAAAACAATTGAAAATTCTTAAAGAATTTCAGAGTTCTAAGCTAACTTCTCGAACTCTGCCCAGCCAAGTTGGATTTGCCGATAGACAGACTTTGTTGGACTGTATGTTCTTAGTAAGCATACTCTGCAGAAACTTGCAGTACAACAGTGCACAAGAGTGGCTGCTATATGCAAATTCAAATTATAAAAACGGGCAAATTCGATATTTCACTGTATATATTTATCAGAAGTGAACATTCTATGGAAAAATAGTACACAAATTAATCTACTTTTTTCTATTCACTACATAGTACATAAAACAAAGTCGTGATTCGCCGTCTGTCTGTCCCTATGTATGCTTAGATCTTTAAAACTACGCAACGGATTTTGATGCGGTTTTAATAGATTGAGTTATTCTTAAGGAAGGTTTATATGTATAATACATGGATGTTATAGTGAGAAACACTGTAAAATTAAGAGGTTTCCAATGTGATGACGTAAATAAGCACGTTTTGTTGCGCTTAGGTATATTGCAAAAACTCTGGCTGAACCCTACGAGACAGACCAAAATAATGTATTACAATATTGTCCACCTTAAAAAGTTCATCAAAAAGGTCCGCGTTGGTACATGTCTATCTTTTAACGTTAACTCACTAGAATCGTTTTTATGGTAATCAAATTTGTATATGTCGCGTTGTCAAGATCGGGTTGCGGAGGAAAGCAATATGTTCTTCTGCCACAAGAAAATAAAACTATAAATGTAACGCGCTCGTAATAATATAGGTACCGAGTCATCTTTCGGAACACGCCATACGTTCCTCGCTAATAAATAACTCGGGCTATGGCGCTCACTTCACGCCGCTTACTAGTCTGTGCCTTTAGGGAACATCTTCACTCCGGTAATAGTATACTAATCTGTGACTCCGGTCGGCGAGAGAATTAATTCAGCCGGTTAGCGAACCAATAATATTGTTATTGTGCATTCTACTCTGTTTGATCGTTTAAATGTTTTGACAATAGTCTAAATAAACGTTTTTTGTAACAAAGTTAATAGTTTCTATGATTTTCCGAGCTATTATATAAATATAATTTACGCAGAAGTACTTTAAAAATAATTATGTTCTTTTAAAAACTTAAAATTAAAGATAATAACAGAAATTGCCGCGAACAAAGTCGTGGGTAACAGCTGAGGTGGTTGTTTGCAAAAATAAATATGATGCTCAAAATACCTATTCCGCGCGGACGAAGTCGCGGGCACAGCTAGTTGATTATAAGTTCGAAGGACTCTCTTAAGGAAGGACTGTGTCATTTTCTAAGAATCATATATTGTTACAAGTTCAGCTTCCGGCACGCCGCCCCTCTAAATCATAAATTGTATTAAGTACCTCCATATATTAATCAATAATCACATAACTATCTTATTGTAAATTATTAATAAATTATAAAACTCTAAAGCCAATATTTACAGCCGTAAACTAATTCTTAATCATAATCATAATATACTGAAAATGCCACTTCCGGTTTACGGAACCTAACATAATTTAAAAATCTATACAATTTTTAATTATATAAGTATACTGCATAGTAATAATTTTGTTGCAAATTAATAATTATTATTGTATTGCATTGTATTAATATTGTTATAAATCAATTAATTAGTTGCTTGTGTAAAAGTATAAAAGCCAGTGTCCGCCATTTTTGGAGCATTATTAAACTGTCTGCTGATAACTTAACATCGCAACGTTTATTTATCCCAGTGCCGTGTACAATATATTGGTATAAAAAAATACAAAAATGTACAATAATAACTAACAGTGGTCCACAGAGGCACTGAAATAATTTGTGTGTTTCTAAGATGGTGGTAAATACGAGTATATGTCATTATCCTTAATTTGTTTTCTGCTGATAAATTCTTATTACTTTTATATGTGAATGATGCTGTGGTCATGAGCGGTCTTGTGCACCGTGGTGCACAGGGGCTCTAAGGAATTGGGAACTAGGTACTGATATTGTGCTCTTGAGAAGGGCTTCCCTAGCGCACCCAGGGGAGCAAAGGCCGCAGGTCCTCAGATGCGACTCTCGATCCTGAGGGCCCCCTACAACACCTGAGGATGGTCATCGCTGAGGTTTTTAGTGGGGAGGAGAGTCCCACATAACCGCAGCCGGGGTTATGCAATTTAATGCATTTCAGCTCAGCGTAAAAAAAAATAGTACAGATACTGTGGTCTGGGTCTTATTATTATGACCGTGGTCCTGGTGGCTTTGAAAATGTTACCAATGGTAGGAAAACGGGTTTTAATTATCTGTACAGAGTTGCAGATTTAACCTAACCAGATATAATGAAGTGACACAGTATCTTTGACATTCAAAAGTGATTGTAAAAACCTATTTGAAGAAAATTTAAATTTTTTGATTTTGATTATTTGAGTCAAAGGGGTCGTCATCTCGATGTCAATTTTAATTTAATTAAAACCTTAATATAAAACCAAATAAAACAAAGTTCGCGTTCAGAAGGTAGCTTTATAAACTATATATTATCGAGATTTCATAGCCCTTATTTTCCTCCAAGGGTAGCGCTTATTTCCTGGTACGCGACGATTTAAAGGTTAGTGACCTTGTGCAGTGTGCTGCCACCATCCCAGAATTATATTGTGAATGGAGACCTAAAGCCCACTCGAAAGGTGCATTATCGATTTATGCTGTGTAGCTCGCTCTAGCTCGTTAGTATATCTGTGATAAAACGAGGCCGACAGCTCGGAGGGATGAGTTGGGTGGCTGTTATGGGGGTGGTTTGCATTTGTAGAGCATACCGCTTCAGCAACTATGCACTCCTAGTACCTTGCCGGCAAAACTGCATCGACGTATCAAAGTAACTATGCAGTTTATTTATTTTAATAATGCCTTTAAATATTTTGTGGAATATATATGTCTAGATTGTTGGTGACCTATGAAGATGATGATGATGATTTTATTGGGTGAATGATTCATTAATATATCAGAATATTCAGTTTTTTTCCTTATTTCTGGTTTAAGACCTTTACAAAAATCCCAATAATAAAATATTGACTACAATTTTAATGTAATTTAAATGGAATGATTACTCGTATCAATTAATTTGGACACTTCAAGAAGCTGAAGAATGTCAATGTTTTTATCACTCTCATTTCTTATTGTCACAAAAAAGTAATAATAATTTATATGTATAAGCTTACTAAATATACATTTAACATTCGAACATCATGTTTAAGTTCGTTCAAAAACAAAAAAACTGATTCCGGCCGGACTCGAACAGGCGACCTTCTGCGTGTGAAGCAGATGTGATAACCACTACACCACGGAACCTTATGGAAGCTTTTGAAATTTTAGACCCACAATCAAGATACTGGATATGAAAACATTTATTGCAGTGTGGCAGCTATAGAAAGGCTGGAACTGATTACGACATTTTTGAACGAATAATAATTTTTATAGCAATATATTCAAGTGGAAATGCGAGTAGTGCCATCTAACGGAAATGAGACACGCTTTTGACATCTAGGCATTTTGCAACTTCCGGTGCAAAATGCCTAGTTGAAGAAATAGTATGTATTATTATTATTTATTTATTATAAAGCTAAGAAATTATATTTTTGTACAAAAGTACTGCAGCTCCAGTGATGCTCATACATAGTTCAGACTAAATTCATTTAGGGTTAACTGTATCTTTTGCAGCAGCTTATGATAGTTGCGGTTTCGTAGACTAGATGACACTATTTTAGGATCGTAATTTAAAATCAAACATTAGGGGCAATCCCCTTGCCCCTAGCCCACGCAGCTTCATTCGTGTCCAACTGCAATCGAGCACAGATTCTGTAATACGAACCTTAATGTATTGTCCGTAAAGTGTTATTTGGGAGCAACAATAACTATTTTAAAATTGACTTGCGGTGACAGTTTTATCATATTTAATATAACTATTCGAAACACACAAAAAGTGAAAGTTTATTCATATTTAGTTCAAATATTTAAGTGTCATTTAATTTGATGACTTTTTTCTAAAAAAAGGGCAATGTTTTCTTGAATGATAAAAATGCTTGGATGTAATTTTTACGATATTTAATTTCCTGAATGATTAAACATGATTGGATGTAAATTTTGCGATATATAATTTTCTCTCTCCGTGGCATTTATTATTCCCATCTGATGGTGGGGTCTGCCTTTCTGGTTTTTCTCCTCCACTTCGCTCTATCGGACGTGTCTTCCTCGGAGACATTGCAGGATTGCAGGTCTTTCCTCACAACATCTGTCCATCTAGTCTTTGGTCGCCCTCTGGGTCTTTCCCCTGGGATTTCCAGATTGGACACAACATTACCCACGTAATCAGGAGGCCTTCTTTTCACGTGCCCAAACCAACGTAGTCTGCTCTCTTGCAGCTTGTCGGCGATGTCGCGTACACCGAGACTGCCGCGGACGTACTCATTGCGAATTCTATCGAGTCTCGTCACTCCGCACATCCACCGAAGCATTTTCATTTCAGCGACTTGTATGGCATTGGTTTGGCGCTGTGTTACTGCCCAAGTTTCGCTGCCATATGTGATGACCGGTCTGATCATGCTCCTATAGACTAAGCCTTTGAGTTTCACAGGCATTCGTCTATCACAGGTTACGCCAGCCACTTCTCGCCATTTAAGCCAGGCAGCTGCTATACGATGTTGAATGTTTACATCTACATTTCCAGAAGAGTGCAACATTGAGCCCAAGTATTTATATTCGTCACACTTAGTGACTTGTTGTCCGTCGATGATAAGAGGGTCGTGTGCTGAAATGGGATCGTTGCATACCATGTATTGTGTCTTCGAAACACTCAACATCAAGCCACCCCTCTGTAGCTGTCGCTTCCATTGTTCCAAGGCATGCTCAAGCCCGCTGCGAGTTGGCGAACATATTGCTACATCATCAGCATATATAAATGTTCAAGGTACTAAGGACTGCGCGTTTTCAGTGAGGGCATCCATCACTAAACAGAAGAGATACGGACTCAGTACCGAACCTTGGTGTACTCCCTCTGTGACTGCAATCGGTTTTGTCTGCCCCACTGTAGTCCTGATGATCGACCTAATATCCTTGTACATGTCAGCTATGATTTCGACATACCTTTCTGGGATATTTTTCTTACGAAGACTCCACCAGATTGTTGGTCGAGGTACGCGATCAAATGCCTTTTCCATGTCTAGAAACGCAAGGTAAAGCGGTTTGTTCTTAGATCTAAACTCTTGTACAATCATGCTCACTGCAAACATTGGGTCCACAGTTGATAAGCCTGGAACGAAGCCGTACTGGTTGGTTGATAAAGAGCTCTCTTGTCTTAGCCGACCGTCTATAACTCGCTCGTACAGCTTCATCGTATGGCACATCAACTTTATCCCACGATAGTTGCCACATTCATATCTACTGCCTTTGCCTTTATAGAGAGGGACAGTGGTGCTAAGTCTCCAAGCATCAGGTATACGTGATGTTTCCATAGCCTTTAGGAACAAATGTGTAAGGATATAAATACCCTTCTCCTCGAGACATTTCCAAGTTTCTATGGGAATTCCATCCGGCCCGGAGGATTTTTTGTTTGACATTTTCTTGAGGGCAGCCTTTACTTCCTGAGGTGTTATGAGTGGTATCAGCCCTAGATTTTTGTTCATGTTAGGAAGATCAACTGTTCTTGTTGTTGCATTTAAAAGCTGTTCGTAGTAAGAATGCCATGCTGCCAAAATGTCACAATTTGTGTACACCATAGATCCTTCTTGATTCTTAACGATCCTTGTTCTTACTGGATCTTGCGTTGATTTATTACGAGCCTTTGAAAGCTTGTAGATTTCCTTCTGCCCCTCTCTACTTTCAAGTGTTGCGTAAAGTGTCCCTAATGCGCTTTTCCTCTCAATGGCTACAGTTTTCCTCGCCTTCGTTTTAGCTGCTTTATAAATATCCCTATCTGTTTGGGCTCTGGTGGATTGCCAGACTTTAAAAGCTCGCTTCTTTTCCTGTAACGCATTTTGTACTGCGGGATTCCACCACCATGTTTCTTTGGATATTCTCTGCCCTGGTTTAGTACGTCCTAAGATTGAGTTTGCTGCTTTCATGATATGCGAATAGCACTGACTCCACATTGTGTTGACATCGTCGTCCATATTCAAGGTAAATCCTTCCAGTTCCTTTCTAAGCTTATCGGCTTTTTCCCCTTTTAATAGCCACCATTTTGTAATTTCCGGCATCTTCTGGGGATCACAAGCTTTTTTACGATGAAAAACCATGTCCATGACTACTACGCGGTGTTGAGAGGTTACGCATTCTCCAGGTATCACTTTACAGTTCTTTATCCGTCCAATGTTAACTCTGTTCGTAAGTAGATAATCGATTTGTGTACTGTGAGAGCCACTTTTATATGTGATGATATGCTCAGGCTTCTTCTTAAAGAAACTATTGACTATTGCAAGATCATGAGCAATGGCCGTGGCTAATATCGTCTTTCCAGTGTCATTTATTGTCCCGTACCCATATCCTCCATGTACTCTTACAAATGAGCTACACTTTGTGCCTATGTGGCCATTCAAGTCTCCACCTATCACGCACGATTCACCGTTTGGTATTTTTTGGAGTACGTCTTCAAGTGCGGTCCAAAATGCATTTTTTTCATTATCGGTACATCCGACTTGTGGCGCATATACGGATAAGATGTTGACCACTTCCCCTTCTATTAGCACCTTTACACTCATAAAGCGATCATTTATCCTTTTAACCTCAATAATGTTGTCAAGATGGTCTTGACTAAAGACTATAGCGACGCCATTTCGACCCTCAGATGACCCTGCATATATAATTTTAAAGCCTTCTCCAATATTCCGCGATTTAGACCCCCGCCATTTCGTCTCCTGCAGGCACGCAAAATCTACTCTTCTCCTGTGAAATAGTTCTGCAAGCTCCTTCGTCCTACCAGTTAGTGATCCAACATTTAATGTAGCGAAGCGGACCTTCAAGTTTTGATTTGGGACTAATGTCTTTATCCGAGCCCGTCCTTGACTAGGTAGCCCTCGCATATTTGTCGCAGATGTAGGGCGATGTGTCTGCGCGTCGTTTTGCGGCGACGCCCTATCCGTGCTACGATTCATCAAAACTTGTGCGTTCATCTTTCCTTAGGGGCGGCGATTTTGGGTTTATTGTTCCAGTGCCGACTGCCATCTGACGCACAAAAACCTGTTCCTTTTGGACAGGGAAACCCGTGGGTATGGTGTGAGTACCGTTACACAGGGATTTCCTCCTGCGAGAAGTGTTGTCTGGTTATACCGCCAGATACTCGGTCGCCAGAGCCTCGTTGGTTGTCTAGTAGGGAGCACCACGGCAACTGCTAGAGTTGCCGCCGCTAGCTAATCATAAGAATAACCAGCGCGGGCAGGTGAGGTTGACATTTGGGCCAGATTTGATGTTAGTTCTGTTATCCCCTTATTCCCCTTGCGATATATAATTTTATTGATTCTATAATAAATAATAATATTTTTTTTTGTACCAGACATATACATATCAGATTTGTTTAATGCTATATGACTCTTGTGACAGAAATATACATTGGTTAGTTGTTTTAACTTGTATCGGAGGTTGGGTTCAGACTGTGTACCTGAAGCCGGTTTCCAACTGACGACTCTGTAATGACACAGGCAGAAAAAAAAATAGCCGTTGCTGGTTTTCTTGCTGGTTCTTTCCAGTACAAGGTCTCCCGCCGTCTTGTGAACCAATGGTGTAGCATCTTTGACATTCAAAAGTGATTGTAAAATCCTATTTGAAGAATCAATTTTTAATTTGATTTGATTTGATACTTAAATAGTTTACCAATCGGAAAATTGGGACGATTCGGTCTTATTGGGTCTCAATAAAGACTAGCAAAAGGCACTGTTATTTTACAAAACTTAGTACCTTCCAACATCTCCACCCTTTTTTTTTTGTTCCCCCTGAGGTAAATGCATTAAGTTGCATACCCCGGCTGTGGCGAGCCGGCGGTTATGTGGAGCTCTCCTCCCCAGAAGGGGGAAGCCTACCCACTAAAAACCTCAGGGATGGCCTTTCTCAGGCATGTAGGGAGCCTCCGGGAACATCAAGCTACTTCCGGGAACCCCCAGCTTCCACTCCCCTGCCTAGAGGGGAGCCCTCCTCGGGGGAGGCTACACTATCTCCCCCGGTCTCCTCCACCGACGACGCCCCCCGGCCACGGAAGGGGCGTGGTCCATCCCGGGTCGCCGTAGCAGTCGCGACTTCCTCGCGCCCGCCGGCGACCCGCGGCGGCGCCGCAGCTGTGCTACCGAGCCCGGCGCCGCCTTCTTCGAGCGGGATCGGCCATCTCCCGACCCCGCTCAGCGGCCTCCTTCTGGAGCATCTCTGCTTCACAGAAGGAGGCCACAGCCCTCCAACTTCCCTCGTCCGCCAGCATTGCCGCAATCAATGCCGGCGGAGACAGATCTCGCCCGATCTCTGCGACCAAGACTCGGCGCTCGGAGGCCCACGCGGGGCACTCCGCCAGCGTGAGCTGGGCCGAGTCAAGGTCGGATGTGCAGTGGTGGCAATGTGTCGATCCCTCCCGTCCTAAACATCTCTACCCTACTTTAAATCTTTGTTCTCTTTTAGATCCTATCTCTTGATATACCGCCCTGAAGTACCGATTTTTTTTCATATTCTTTTTCGGCTTATGCCGTCCGGTTGTGGAACTCTGTCCCGGGGGGTATTAGGAGAGCGCGAACGCTGGAGTCCTTTGAGAATCTAGTCCGTGTTCACTTTTGTCAAAGATTCCTTAACTTAACTAGTTATAGCCTATTGCCCTGTCCATTACTGCACCCATCCTATGTTTAAATCTCCTTTTAGTACTTCCCTGGTCCTAGATCGCCCGAAGAGATTGCTGTTTAGCAATAAGGCCGCCTTTTGTACATTTGCTATTTGTTGTTTTCTTTTTTTGTGTATTTTATATGTACAAGAACTTTAGTGTTCTGTAGTGGCTCAATGAGGATGGCTTGAATATATTAAACACACTGATACTTATACTGATTTATTTAGAAAATCGTAAACACTATTGTAACACATTCGACCATAGACATAGACTAACTTCATCGACAAACAATCATAGATAATATATTGCAATCAATCATAGATTAAACATACATCACATCCTCCCCCTACAAATTAAGTTTAATAGGTGGTCGAACAATTCTAGATGATCTACGTAACATTGGAGGAATCTGTACAGTAGCTTCCCCAGCGCATGTGTCCTGTTCATTGCCAGAGTTGGGTAATACATGATTATCAATATCTCCATTTGACGGTAGCACAGAAGTTTGCACATTATCATTAAGTATGGGTATCATAGAAGTTTGAGTTTCACTGCCCAACTCCCGGAGTGAAGTATCTTCTCTCTCTGGCAACAAATTTGGACAATGTGCTGTAGAACTACTCTCTTCACCTTTACACTTGACAATTTGTGGTAATGGTGCAAAACTTAATTGATTTAAGTGAGCTCTCTTAAGAACTCCATTTACAGAAACAAGATATTGTGTAGCACTTAAAACTTTAACAACAACACCTTTTGTTGGATACATGGCACCAATTTTAACTAATACTAAATCATTTTCCAAGAAATGAGGGAATACAGGCAATCGTTTAGAACAATCAGGATTATGAATTGGATTTAACATCGTTAACATAGTTCTAGGTTTATAACTAAGTAACATTGAATTAGGTGACTTTGAGTTTACCGTTGTATCAGTATTCCGATAATTAAACAAAAACTTAACTAACCCCTGCTCAATACTTTCGCAATTCTTTTGCTTAGATTGTAGCACAAGTCGTCTTAGAGCTTTTTTCACAATTTGGACATTCCTTTCAGCAAGACCATTGCTTTCAGGATGATAAGGTGATGGTTTAGTAACCTTAATATTTAAATTCGTACAAAAACTCTGAAAACTATATGAATCAAATGGTGGACCATTATCAGACACAATTTCAAATGGTAACCCAACATAAGAAAATATTGAACTTAACTCTTGATTTACACTTATAGCATTACAAGACTTCATGAGCCTTACATCTATCCATTTTGAATATGCATCACAATATATAAAGAAATGTATCTTTTCAAATTCAAAAAAATCAACATGAACTCTTTCAAAGGGTTTACTTGTTCTAGGCCATGGTACCTTAAGATTATTAGGTTTAAAATTAACAATAGCACAAGGTTCACATGAATTACATTTGAGTTCTATATCAGCAGACATTGATGGCCACCAAAATAAGGTTCTGGCCAGCATTTTTGTTCTGACAATGCCAGGATGGCCCTCATGTAATAAATTTAAAACATGTTCTTGAAGCTTTTGTGGAATAATCAATCTTGATCCAAATAACAGACAATTTTCCATAATGGAAATGTGATGACGTAAACGAAAATACGGTGTTAATGTTAAATCAGACATATGATTTTTTTGTGAGATCAAAAACTTTACACAATACATTATCATTTGATGTTGCCATGGCAACATCAACAGAACTCAAAGGTAATTCATCATTTTTAAAAGTATAATTTATATCTACAACTATTTTATTGACAGGCAAACGTGATAAGGCATCTGCATGACACAAAAAAGTGCTTTTCTTATGTTCAAGTTTATATTTATAATTCTCTAATATTAAAGCCCAATGCTGAAGACGCTGTGTAGCTAATGTAGGTACACTTTTATTAGGATGTAGAATGTGTTTGATTGGAGCATTATCAGTAATTAGGGTGAATTCCCTTCCCCACAAGTACTTGTGAAATTTAGTTACAGCATACACAATTGCAAGAGCTTCCCTATCAAGCTGTGAATAACTCTGTTGCACCTTTGTTAAGGAACAGGAAGCAAATGCAATTGGTCTCTCTACTGGTAAATCCCCATTATTTTCATATACAATATGACATAAGACTGCTCCTAAACCAACAGGACTTGCATCACTATATAATAATATAGGTTTTGATGGGTCATAATGAATTAACACTTTACTATTTACTAATTTCTGTTTACTCATTTCAAAAACTTTTTGGTGGATATTTGTCCACTCCCACTTAGATTTATGTTCTGTTAATTCACGCAGAGGCTTAATTAATGTGCTAAGATTCTCAATATAGTTGTGATAAAAATTCAGTAACCCTAAAAAGGACCTTAACTCCTTCACATTATTAGGACATTTAGCATTTACTATAGCCTCAACTAAATTTGGGCTGGGAGATCTGCCTTCTGCCGATATCACATGTCCCAAATATTCTACAGAAGAAGTAAACCATTTACACTTTTCAAAATTAACTCTAATATTATGCTGATTCAGTCTTTCTAAAACTTTTAATACTGTTGAATAACATTCTTCATAGCTCCCACCCTTACATAATATGTCATCGATATAACAGCATGTGTTATCAATGCCAGATAGGACCTGATCCATAACATTTTGAAAAATTGCTGGTGCTGATGCTACACCGTAGATTAATCGAGTGTATCTATACAACCCTTTATGAGTGTTAATTGTTAATAGGGGCTGACTATCTTTACAGGCTAATAATTGTGTATAAGCATCGGATAAATCAAGTACAACAAATACTTTACCATTTGACATAGTGGCAAATACAGCTTCCGCCTTTGGTAATGGGTAACAATCAATTTTTAAATTGGGATTAATGGTTTTCTTAAAATCCACACATAACCTGTAAGACCCATCTGACTTCTTTACTGGAACTAGAGGTGATGCCCAATCTGAAAATTTTACCTTATATATTTTCCCTTCTCTTTCTAACTTATCTAATGTATTGGAAATTGTATCAACAATATTGTATGGTAAGGGATAAGGTTTTTGAAATAGTGGTGTACAATCATCTTTCAAATATAATTTTGCTTCAAAGCCCTTTATACATGTATTACAATTCTTTTTAAACACATTTGGAAATAATGTTTTAAACTCCTCTACTGCTTTCACCACATATTGGCTATTATTATTAGATTGAAATTGACTTCTATCTTGGCTATGTACTTTCATAATACTTGAAAAACAACTTTCACTAGGACCAAAACTTTGTTCATTTAACTGATCTGTTGTGTTACACTGAATTTGATTATTTTTTATAATTTTAAAATTTTTTGCAATAAAATTGCTCCGCCAGTTAGGATAAAGTTCATCTAGCCAATCTCGTCCTACCAGTGGCATAAAGCATTTATTTTTATTTCCACAAACCACTAAGCCTAACTGTTTTACTATATTATTAAATGACACATTGACTCTTATTTGACCTGCTGTTGATATTGGCCCTGACACTGACTTAAGTTGGACATTGGTCTGCTGTAAGTCAAACTTACTAAAATATCTAGTGTAACATGAGTAAGGAATTAATGAAATTGCAGCTCCTGTATCTATCTCCATGTGTAAATTTACATTTTCAATACTAATGTTTAGCAACTGTGACCGATGATAGACACCATTGACACTTATTATGTTATTTTTATCACAATAATGACACTTATATTTGCCTGTTGAATAACAATACATATCATTACATTTACAGTTTATATTGTGTAATTTAAATTATATATATTTACCATACAATCTTCATTGGTTGCTTCCATTTCAGTTTGATCATTGTCAGCTATTTCATTCACTTTTCTTTGCCTGCACTTCAATGCAACATGCCCTGGACGGTTGCATGAGTAACACTTCCAGAATCTAGCCGGGCATGTAGCTGGATTGTGTTGCCGACCACACCTGTGACATTCAACCAGTTGTTTTTTGTTGTTGAAGAAGTTCCTATGTTGTAGAAAACCATTTCTTTTATTTTTTTGTGGAATGCTGGTCATGTTGACTTGTAAATTTGACTCTGTATCGACTGAAGTATTAATAAATTTTTTTAACTGGGCCTCTATAGCCTCTTCCTGCGAAACTAAATCTTTTACTTGTTGAAATGTTGGACTTGGTAGTGTTAATAACTTCCTTCTTATTTCTTCACTTTTTATGCCGCAGATGACTTGGAACGTGCAAGCTTGGTCTTGGTAAGAACCAAAATTACATTTTGAGGCCATTTCTTGTACAACGCTGACAAATTCTGACGCCAATTCCCATCTTTTTGTTTTCTTGAATGAAAAATATATTTGCTGGTGGACTCCAATCCCGGAGGATTGTATTTATTCAACAAGATTGCACTTAATTCTGGTATCTTTTTGCTGTTTGGTTTTGGGGAGCGCATGCCTTGTGTAGAACGTCATAATGGCGTCCTCCTATATGTGTCAGGAATAATGATCGTCTTATATTTTTGTCCTCGGCATCTATCGGTTCATCTGGGACTTTATTCAAAGTGCAATACTCCTCAAACAATTCCAGCCATGACACTAATGACTGCACTTTTTCATCAAAAGGCAACAAATTGCCAACATAGCCCGCCATGACTGGCACGGGAAAAAAAGACAAAACCACAATCTTACGATAAATATTCAAATTGGAATATCCCACTTCGTCGCCAATTTAGTGTTCTGTAGTGGCTCAATGAGGATGGCTTGAATATATTAAACACACTGATACTTATACTGATTTATTTAGAAAATCGTAAACACTATTGTAACACATTCGACCATAGACATAGACTAACTTCATCGACAAACAATCATAGATAATATATTGCAATCAATCATAGATTAAACATACATCACAAGAACGAGTTATGTTATGTTACTAATGATACCAATTTACATGAACGATATCAATTCGATGATGGTATATCAATTTTGGTACGATACCTATTATAATTGATATCGATTACCCGCGTCGTATCCGTATCGTTACATAAATAGACAAAATACGATTTGAGGAATGAAATTTCGGGAAATTGTCAAATTAGCAAATTGACGTGATGGCCCGGAAGAAATTGCTTAAAATTGAAAATACCAGTTCTCACGTTTGTCAATATTCCCTTGCGACCTAATATAAAGAGCAAAGTATATATTTTTTTAATATACGTCGCTAAAAACAATTTATTAGTAATTACTTCCTTGCAAAATAAAGACGAGTTGTTATTCAAGCTGTAATAAAATAAACTTATAATGACTTTCTAAAATTTCATGCTGCTCAGTTTTAGAAATTATCGTTTGTTATCGTTAGTTATCTGATATTTTGAGTTTGCGTTTTAACCGTGTGAAGGTATCAAATTGCGTAATCCGCTAGTTCACAATATTTATCTATATATAAATAAATAAAATTGGAGTGTCTGTTTGTAATATTAAAATAACCGCTATACATATACGGTACACATATCAAAATACATATTTTTTAAAACTTCTGTCTGTCTGTCTGTTTGTTCCGGTTAATCTCTGGAACGGCTGCACCGATTTGGACGGGACTTTCACTGGCAGATAGCTTATGTAATAAGGAGTAACTTAGGCTTTTATTTTTATTTTAGAAAAATGTCAAAAGCAAAAAAATAATAAACTAATTGTTTTTTTTATTACATTCCACTCGGACGAAGTCGCGGGCACAGCTAGTATATATATATATATATATATATATATATATATATATATATATATATATATATATATATATATATATATATATATCCTACACAAATATATGATATATAATATAATATATATGTATACCTGCAATGTAACTAATAGATATTATTGTTGCAAATACAAAATTTTGCATTGACATTGACAGTTGATAGAATACTTACGTTAATTTTCTTATACGTTGGCGAGTACAAGGTTATGCAGCTCTTAAGTTCTTTTTTTCCTTAAATGTTATATTTGTATCAGTCAATAAGTGCCTGTAAAGGACTATGTTGAATAATGAGTATTTTGATTTTTAGACTAATAACAACTTTTTAAATACTAATACAAATGTAAGGTTATAGAAAAATGTCATTACGATACCACCAACAAGAAGGCAGCATCAATGATAAATATGGCGGACTGCTAGTTTAGATAGATATTTGCAAGCAATTGATTAAGTATCAGTCTGAGGTTTATTTTATATATTTGGGGAGTTCGATTCCCGATTCTAATAAGTAGACATAAATCAAATTATGAAAGCATAAAAATATTAAGGTTATTTCCTAATAAACGGAAATATATTTGCTGTCTTTCATTTTCTGAGTATTTTTTTTACAGCTAGATATATTTTGAATATAGCATTGAGTCGCTTCTAGGTGGAAAATTCTAGAATGCGATGAATATTTTCACAGATACTGCTCTATCTCAATGGCAAAAAGCGCGATTTGATAACGTATAGTTAATTGTATGTTATCATTTTAGTAATCAAATTCTTTTTTGTACCTGTAATGAGCGAGCTCCCACAAAACTATGGCGGCTGATAATGCCGCGCTACCAGTAAATTATGAAAAGACAGAAATTGCTCAATATTGCTGTTAGCGCGAGAAGTAAATAAATGGACTGTATGTATCTGGTTCTGAAATTATTATATTAAAGAAATAAAATAAAATATATGCGGTGTGGTACAAGAAAAGAAAGGTGGGTTTACCTCGCTCTCGACTGCCTCGGTTAGGTTTTCTTCCTCCTTCTTGATGTATATCACTTTAGTCTATAAAATGCGGATTTATGCACAATCACATAACAACACAATGACACAATAATATAAGTTCTGGATCCAGGAAGTTTCTCTGGTAGATGCGGTGCGCGTCGACAGTACGTATAGCTGAGAGGTTTTGCAAGCGACTGATTCGCTAGTATACGAATTTTGTCATCTCTTTCTCTTGTGTGTACGGTTAATTAATTTATTTATTTTATTTTTTAATACTTCTTGTACAATTAAAAAAGTGTACAAAGGCGGACTTAATGCCCGAGGTATTTTCTGCCAGTCAACCTTCGGGTGATGCAGAGATACAATGTGGTAGATGTACCAAAAAATAGAAAATGAGTCAATTTACAAATATTGATACTATAACTTGAAATATAATAAATAATAGATTTATAGGTAATCCTAATACATACATAAAAACATATTATAATACACTAATATATAATAGCCTAAATCTTATTTGCGAAAATTTATAACGAAGATATACACAGCCTACTTTCTAAATAACCTAAGTTTCATTACCCAAAACTTTCCTGGAAGAAAAGCTTACGCAACTTATTCTTAAAACTAAGTTTGTTCGGACAGTTTCTCACTTCTTGAGGAAGTGAATTCCATAAAAGAATACATTTGACGAAAAAGGAGGAATGAATTATATCAGAGTGGTGAGAAGGACATTTTAGAAGGCCATTTGAGGCAGAACGAAGATTTTTATTATGCGAGGAATAAAGGTATTCAAAGTGGGTACTGAGGTAACCAGGGGTATAAGGATTATTAAGTATGGAGTAAAGCGTCAATAAGGCTCTCATATCCCTACGCTGCCGTATAGGTAACCACTTTAAACGTAATCGGAATGCAGATACATGATCAAATCTTAAGTTAAATCAAGTCAAACGAATGCAGATACATGATCAAATTTGTTAAATAGAGCAGTTATTTAAAAGTCTGTCCAGTTTATTAAGAAGATCTGCATTCAGATCGAGGTAGCACACATCACCATAGTCTAGGATTGAGAAGATTAAAGTCTGTACAAGTATTTTTTTTATGTCTGGCGATAGAAATTTTTTTAGGCGGTAAAGAAATCTTAAGATTCCAGTCACTCTTTGGCAAATGCTAGAAATTTGAGGCTACCAGCTAAGCTCAGAATCAATAAACAACCCCAAATCCTTCACACTGTTGCACAAAAGAATTATTTTACTGTCATAAACGACAGAATGGAGACTCGAGTGCACCACTCTCGACATGCTTTTAGAGCTGCCTACAGAATGGCTTGACATTTCGTTGGATTGACACAAATTCCAAAACACTCAGACCAGTTCTTAATGGCAGTGAGGTCTTGATTTATTGAATCGATGGCTTCATTAATATTGTCAACATCAGTTTGAGTGTAGAGCTTCAAGTCGTCAGCATACAAGTGATACGCGCAGCGAAGGTGATGTGAAATAAAATTAATAAAAATTGAAAATAGAAGAGGTGATAATATGCCGCCTTGAGGGACTCCAGCTACAAGATCACACCACGTGGAGTTCGAATCTTCCCAAATAACTGATTGTTGTCGTCCCTACAGATACGAAGAAAACCACTCAGATGCCTCTCGGGATACCCTAAGATAAGCCAACATTTTTAGAAGTATTTCATGACTAACTGCATTAAATGCATTAGAAAAATCTATGAGAATCAGTAGAGTGACCTTTTTATCCTGAATTCCAGCCTTTATATCCCCTGTGACCTTCAGGAGAGCTGAAGAAGTACTGTAGCCAGGTCTAAAACCAGACTGGAATGGACTCAGTAGTGAGTTTTTGTGGATAAAAAATGAGAATTGTTTATGCACGCATGCCTCCAGCACTTTGGACAGGTAGGGAAGATTGGAAATAGGACGGAATTGACTGGGATCAGTTGGATTTGGTACCTTAGGAAGCGGGCGAACAAAAGCTTTTCGCCAGAGTTGGGAATGTTGCAGTATTAAGGGAAAAATTCACAATGTCGGTGATGGCAGGAAGGATGTACTTGAGTATGGAGACAATCATGTGACGATTGATATAGTCGCAACCCACAGCATTTGACTTAATTGATAAAATAGTATTTTTGATCTCATCTGGAGATACTGGTGAGAAATTAAAAGGTGTAACATTTTGTACTGTAAGACTAGATATGTAATCCGTGGCATCTGTAATATCCAGGGAAGCATGACTGGCAGTATTAGAGAAATGATCATTTAGATCGTTTAAGTTAATTGAGCTGGATAGTTCAAAGTGGTGTGGCTTTCCTATACCTAGAGTTCTAAGAAACTTCCAGGTAGCAGAAGAAGAAGAAGGTGAGATATTTTCAAGAACATGACAGCGTTTAGCGTTGCGTATGACCTGATGACACCGATTCCTTGCAACTCTGTATGTAACACTTTTTTTTCACTGATTTTAAGTACTATTAAAGACATTTTTTTTTATTCAAATTGATTAAATTCACATTTACAATTGTATCTTGCATTGGTTATGTTTTCGTCGAATTGTTACTTTGACATTGACAGTTCTATAGTGTGGGCCGCTTATCATGATCCTAACACCATTATCTATGGGCAAATTAGGCAATCAAATCTAGCCAAGCGTCGTCTACAAAGATAGGTTCTTTAAACAGTGTCGTAGATTAATAACTGCCCACAGATTATATACCAACAACAAATTATTTGCACTGCCGGTTACAAAAATATCATTTAGGATTAAACTTAAATTTAGGAAGATCAATTCTTCCTTTCCTTTATTTGTGTCGGATCGACATAGTTTCCACATCATCCTTGTTCCATTTAATAACAAACATCACATACTATACATCGTCTATATAGTCTTTGCCTCATCGGTGGTAAGCAATCTGTAATGGTATACTAATCTGTGACTTGGAGATCTGAAATCTGGGAATTGGGAATCGATCTATTGTAAAAATCTCACGCATATTTCGTGATATAAAAATCGTATAAAAGTTACTGAAAGTGGTGTCAGGATCACAAATTTCAGGAGTATTTTATTTCCCATAAAATTATCCATATCTTTTGGAACATAATTTAACCTAGTTGCCACCGGCACTTAGGAAAAAATAATAAACTAAAATATTTACATATTGAAAGCCCGATAAAAAGGTCAGTAATAGTTGCATTTATCTCTTTAATTCTTTAATCTCTTTAATTTCAATTTGTTCCCAATAGTAATGATTTTCACAAATAATTATTGATATTTGTTTTGAGCGGGTAGGCTTAACCACCCATACAAAATCATGCTGAAATTAGTTGCTCAGCTGCTAATTTCATGTATTTGAGGTAATTGGTGTTTGTATTTAATCATAAATGTAAATTCTTGTTCTTTTAAAATGTAAATGTACCATAATTTGATGAATGTTCAATAGATCATGTTTGATATTTTTCTTTGTAACCTAGTTGTCAGATTTAATTGTATGAAGAACAATAATGTATATGGGTTCCTTCTGAACCGCATAGACCACCCACAGTGAGTCCATGACTATGATAATGTAGCATTTTTATGATATGTAACAGGGCAAAAAGGTACCGGGAGGTTGTTATACCCAGCCCTACAAATTTATGTAAGGAAAATATATAATATACAATATCCTTGAAGAAAATTATATAAACCTTAAGGAGAATAACTGCAATCTATTAAAAGAAGATTGTCGAGTTAAAATCGAGTTAAAATCGAGTGTCTGGACCCAGTCTCAAGGAAGGTATTCAGTACTAACCACCGGGGGATGGGAATCTAGCTTAAGAATTCATGTTTTATATTTTAGAATTACCATTTAATTATAATTTTATTTTAATACCCTGATCAACCATTGTTGCTAAATATCCTTGCCGAGATTGGTCAAACAGCACCAGAACCAACCTGCCCTTGTGTCTACTCATTAAAATTTGTTATTTTAAGTACATAATAAAGTTATTTATTTATTTTAATTGGTTATTTTAATTTAATTGTTAAAAGAAAAACTTAAATATACATTTACCCTGTTAAAGTTGATAATTAAATCAGTCACTTTGTTATTTTGTATTATTTGTGTTTTCTTTATAAATCTAGTTGGTGAGTAAGAGTATTATTACATTACATGTAGGCATCCCACCTCACATCAGTGCGTTGCTTTTTATAGCGCTGAAAAGCCCTGTCCCTCCGCCTCATAGCCCTCCGAATCTCATCCGACATCCATGGTGCGGGTCTGTGTTTGAGTTTAATTTTTCTAATTGGTGCATGTGTGTCATAAAGCTGAGCGATAACATTGTTAAGAATGTGGATTTTATTGTCAATGGTTGTTGCAACAAATAATGGCTCCCAGTTGATTTTTGACACATCCGATTCAAATTTTTTAACATCCATTCCAGCATAATTGCGCCTGTACAGAAATTTAGGTACTGGTTTAGGAGGTTTCAAGTTGTAAGAAAGGAAGATGAGATCATGGTGGGAGAAATTAGGAGCAGGATGTTGGCCGTAGGAGGACACAAGACCGGGATTTGACACAAGCATTAGGTCAAGCCAAGAGTCATCACCCATAGTATTGACATGTGTTGATTGAAGTGAGAGCATGTGAAGACTATTTGACTGGATCATTTGCAGCAACTTGCGTGGACGAGGAGATTGGGGAGAAAGGATATTGGTGTTAAAATCGCCCATGATGATGTGGTGTGAGTAATCAGACCCTAACGATTCAAAAACTGATTCCAATTCCGTGAAATAATCAATAGAAGGAGGACAATAAACCACACCAAGCAATAATTTAGCACTCCCAACACCAATTTCTAAGAATAAATATTCGGCAGAAGCAGAATATTGTGGAGTAGAAGCTGCAATAATTTTGTAGGATAAGCTACTCCGAAGATAGATAGCTACACCCCCTCCACCCTTTTCGGTCCGGTCATGATTTGAGTAAAACCCGGGTAGTGAATAAAGTAGAGAGGAGAGGCTTGAGGATTGAACAAGATTCAGATATCATATGGCACGCGTTAGTTTTAATAAATACATCATGTAACTCACTATGACTTAACACACTTTGTGCGTTAATGTGGCAAACATTGATCAAACGATTGTGTGACTGATTGAAAGTGTTAAATAAGAAATCACTCAGGCTTTCGGACACAGAGCAAAAACTGTCTTCGCTAGATGAAGTTGCTGATTCCTCAGCAGAAAAATATACATCATCAATAGGCATAATATAAATTATTTAAAAATATAAATATTAATAATATATAGCTAAATAAAAATTTAAATATAAATTAATAAGTACAGTGAGACAATAGATGTTTCTCTGCACCACCCACCAGCTTACAAAAAGCACGGAACAGTTATAAACTAAAGTATCACTCTAAATCTTTATAGTTAATTAAAAATAACAAAAAAACACAAACTAAAAGTAATGGCTGCAACACAATCCAAAAGTAATGCAGTTCAAATGATCACAATTAACAAAGCCAAGATAAAAAAAGAAATACACATAACAAGGCTGTATATGTCTTGGTTCCCCTAGCCTTCACACCAGAAAACAAAAAGGAGAAATGTCAAAGTTAACAATTTTACCTGATAGTAATAAACATTATTTATTAAATCTAATCAAGAACTATAAAAATCTTCAAACACCTTCACATATAGTAAACTAAACAGAATAAAAATACAGATTAGGTTTTAGATACTGTGTTCAGAGGTGGAACCTACATGGAAGATCCGATGCACAATACAAATTGCTTATAAATATACAACAGATACCTACATGGAAAATGAAATGTGAATGATTTAAAAATAAACATAAACAATAGGTGATTCCATTTTTTAAAGGTGTATCCAGAAGTGACAACTGAAAATGAAAACCAAGCCATAATAAGCAGTCTATGCAATAAATAAGAAAAGCATTAAGCGACTAGGTATCAATATGGAAAAGTGACAGACTGAATAATTTGGCACATAAAAATTAAATTAATGGGCCACCCACCCAATACACTGCTTATATCATCATTATACATGGCCAGAATCAATTCATACAAACATACAAAATCTATCTAATAAAACAAGCAATAAAAGAAGGCAATAAGCAACTATCAATATGGAAAAGTTGCAACATTAATAATTGGCTATTAAAAATTAAATTAATGGGCCACCACACCTTATATACTGTCACTACTATTCAACCAATTCTATTTACAATAAATCAACTATAATAGTAACAGAAAAAAAAAGGAATATGATTACATTAAGCAAGCAAGAAAATTACAAATTGTATAAAAGAAAAGATGACAGAATTAGTAACCTTATTTTCAGAAGCCTATTTATTGTTTTCAGATTTCCCTGGATAATCAGTAATCAGTGTTGTTAGCTGATTCATTGTAACCAACCTATGACTCTTTCCATCAGATGTTTTTATGTTTATAACACCATCCATAGTCCAACAGGAACGCATGCCAAAGTGTCAACGGGCCTTACTGAAAACAAGTTGCCTTGTCTTTGTAAGGAATTCCCTCAAGGATACTTTAGAGCCCTTCAGATGAGTCTTAGCTTTCCAAACTGCTGCTCTTGTTAATGTGTGAGAGCGAGAGGGAACATGGATAAGGAAGTTGTGTACCACACGCGAAAATTAAACAAAACTTTTATGAGATTAAATGGCGTCAACATTCCCCCCCACCTTAAAGCGTTGCCTTTAAAAAAATGCGGTAATAATTAAATAAATAAAATATATCATAATAAATACCTATAGCGACGTATAAAATTACATATAAGATAATTATAAATAAATAAATTGAGTGCGAATATACTTTATTGAACGGGGAGTGGACACAAGCGAATTACAGGCCTTGTGAATACACCCTTTGTGGTTCCTAACCCGAACATAAATTTCCGAACATAATTTTAAAAACCGCCCTCTTTTTATGCGGTGACGTTGCTTTGTCCCTTTTTTGCACGCTTGGTAAATGGTTACACGCTCTCGCACTAATACTCGCGTTTTCTCTTTCCCTATTGTAAACAAAACTTTCATGCACTTCACTTGATACACTAGGCCGAAAGGCCACATTTGGGACACTATTAACACTATCACTAGACACAATATTGATGGTGGGCGGCGCTGGCGGGCGGCTCCCGCCGTCCGCGCCCTGGAGACGTACGCTCGCCCTCCGCGACCAGCAGAACTTTCCCCGATGACTCCTGCACAGCCACGCCAGAACGATGCATAACGTTATGGCCACTGCAATGTAGCTGATGGCGTATTGATGAACGTCGTGATACGATAAGGTGTCCAAATCGGAATCTTTCTCGCTTGATTTAAGGTCTTTTATTTGTTCGCTGATTTGTATCATAGTTTGATTTAATGTGTTATCGGTCTCGTTTACCTCTTCTGTAGTTGAGACACTTAAATGTATAAGATGGTTTATCTGATCCAATTTTGGAGTATCAATCTGGTGTGATACAAACATTTTATTCGAGTGATATTGGAGTGGGTGCATAGAGAACTCTTTTCCCTTAATAAAAGAGTTCCTTTTAAAATCGATGATTCCCGCGCCACTCAACTGTTGTACAGAAATCTGATCCTCGCACACGACCTTGACCGAGTAAGTATCGCAACAAAAATAAAAATATTGTGACGGTGAGTTTAATGCTATCCATTGATTAGTGCAGGATTTCTTTTCAACAGCACATACAGGGGAGGAGCTTTCATTCGTTTTAACGCACAAGTTTTCGTCATTTTGTAGATGATGAATCGGCTGTTTCAATAGGCAATTACGGTTATCCTACAGAGAAATGCAAGCTTGTAACTCGTTAACATTGACAATTAAATAGGAGTCTCGTTGATAATTAAATGCAACATATTCTGATATAGGCGTAATAATGAACATGTAATTGTTTTGCTGACGGGGAACTGGAATCAATCGATATAATTCATAATTATCTCGGGTTACAAGTGGGATAGATATCTCAAATATCATGTATTGTTTAGTCATTCGTGTTTTGACGTGAAGTAGTTTATATAAATCCTGGATATTAAATATTAAATTATCTATGGGTAAAGTAAATTCTTTGGTCATTTGACTACTAATGATTTGTAATTCTGTTTTTAGCTGGGTAGGTGTGAGTAGGTGTAAGCTTATTTGTCCATGATAGATATCGGTAATTGTATTCAGCAGAATCTCTTGCAGGTATTTTAGAGTTTGGAGTAGATTATTGCCACTTAAAGCTGTTAGTGTAAAATCTTGTATAATGCTTAGATTTGAAATTTCGCCTTGTAGTATATTTGATGCGGTCTCTAAGCTATTTAACGGTTTATGAATAATTTTATGCTGCTTTTCCATTGTGCCTTCTAATCGTTTCATTAAATTGAACTGTGCCTCGACGACAGAAGTTTGATTTTGTAAAAGCTTATTTAAATGATTCTCATTGTGTTTGATGATATTAATATCCTGGGCATACCTGTCAGCAAATCTACTGTCTAATACTCCGAATAAACTATTAGCAATATTGCCGATACCGTCGATGAGTCCTCGGCGCCGCCGGCGGCGTCTAACTTGCTCGTCAAAATGCTGGTTCAACAAAAGGTCGTTATAATACTTTATTTCCTGATAAGTATGATGTTGTTGTAATAATATGATGTTGCAATTAATTTGTCGTTGAATGGTTTTACAGGAATTGTTTAAATAGGTGCTTAATTTGTCATATGCTTCTATTCCGCCCCAATATGGGTTCATATCGTAATATACAACAAGATTCCACTTATCTCGAATTATTTTGATTTTTGATACTGGGTCAAAGTAAAGAGATTGATTGCTCGGAAGGTGAGAAATGCTTTGTTGAGCTGATGCTGATGAAATAATAGTCATAAAAAACAGAATTGCGGCGACGATCGCAGAAAATGAGTAGTTAGTTTTGTTTTTAATTTTTTGAGGTAATTGCTGGCCTGAATTTTGATCTTCTGTGCTTTGGTTGTTTAGTGGTAAAACTGATAATTTAATCACTGGACGTTATATAATGCCATTTTTTGTTTTTAGCGTGACCACACGGACGAGGTTGTCTTTGCCCGTGTGAAGTTCTATAACTGGGAGAGTTTTTGCCCATTTACCCGGGGGAAGATTTTCATCTTGTATGGTAACTAGGCTTCCTATTTTAATATTTTCTTTTGATTTTGTCCATTTGGTTCTGACTGATAACTGTGATAAATATTCTATATTCCATCGCTTCCAAAGATCTTGGTATATTTTTGATATTAAATGCCATCGTGTTCTGGCGTCATGCTCGGTTTCTATGACAGTAAGCCCTGAGCAGCCCGTTAGAAAATGTGCAGGGGTTAAAATATCAAGGTCTTCTGGGTCTTCCGACAATGCGCACAACGGCCTTGTATTCAAGCATGCTTCAACTTGGTGGAGGAGGGTGGTATATTCCTCAAAAGTTAATCTTTGCTCACCAAGGACTCGCTTGAGATGGAATTTCAAACTGCGCACAGCTCTTTCCCACAAACCGCCCGCACTGGGCCACGATGGAGCATTATAATGCCACTCAATGTTCATCTCTGTGATTTCTGCCAAAAGGCGATCATTAAAAACATGCTGTAGGTCTTCGAAATTTTCTTGTAAAAGTCTGTTCGCGCCTACAAAATTAGTGCCCTGATCTGAGTAGATGTGATGTGGCGTCCCTCTGCATGCTGACATTCGACGCAGGGCTGCCAAAAATGCTGAGCTGGTCATATCGGACACTAATTCTAAATGCACTGCTTTGGTTGCTAAGCAGACAAAAACTGCGATGTACCCCTTGGTACTTTTAATACCGCGGCCTTTATTATTTTTGACATATACGTAGCCCGTGTAGTCAACACCAGAGTGATAAAATGGACGCTCTGGGTTACTTCTGGGGCCCGGCAGGTCACCCATCAATTGTTGCTGCATGTCGGGTTTGTTCTTTTTAC
This sequence comes from Scirpophaga incertulas, assembly GCA_036419045.1. NCBI lineage: Eukaryota > Metazoa > Arthropoda > Insecta > Lepidoptera > Crambidae > Scirpophaga > Scirpophaga incertulas. The sequence goes on from JAYEAL010000081.1 coordinate 27,991, forward strand.
AGGTGACACATTTACTTATATGCTTTTTCACGGCTCGAATCCCTCCAGTTATCCAATATTGTTTTCTCAAATTGGCAAGTGTTAAGCGGGGTCCCCCGTGAAAGGTAAGTTGATGAGTTTGCTCTATAAGCAGAGTGGTTAATCTGCTTTCATGCGGTATGATTGCTGGATGTTTCATATTTTCATGTATTTTCGCGTTTGCTAATCGGCCCCCTACGCGTAGAACACCTGCATGATCTATGAAAGGGTTTAAACTTTTTAAGATACTTTTAGATGGTAAATTTTTATTTTGTTTTAAATGATTCATATCTGTAATAAAATAATCTTTTTGCACCTGTCTTATAATGACGTGTTTCGCTTCTCGTAACTCTTGTAATGTGATATAGTGTGGCATTGTTTTGCGTTGTTGTGTAGGTATAAGTAATCGTCTGATCCAGGCTATGATATGAGTCACCGTCTTAATGGAACTTTTATCATTTAATAATTGATTTACGATGCTTTGTTCGGAATCTGTTTTTTGGGTGATATTGACATGCCTTATTTTCAATTCTTGATCCGTTGGGTAGTTTATGTTTTCCTGATGATTTTCTCTTTGAAAATTTTCGAGAAATTGTGGTCCGATCCACCACAAATTGTGTTTTTTCAGCTGAGCGACCGATAGCCCGCGACTTGCTGCATCTGCAGGATTATCGCCCGAAGTGACGTAATTCCAGCTGTTTGGTGACACAGTTTCACTGATGCTACGTACTCGGTTAGTTCTGGAATCGAGTTCTGGAATCATGTCAGATTTCAGAGGTAGCCGTACTTCATATCGACCGTCTGCGTTTCGGGTGGTAGTTTCATTATAAAACTGCACACACTGCTGATCTGCTGATAATGAGGCATCATCACAGATGTCCTCTATCTCCCAAAACTTGTGAATTTCATCAACATTATTTAAAATAACATTACATTTCGTTATATTACCGCACAACATCCACCCCAACTGGGTCTGCTGAGCGATAGGTTGCTCGGTGTTTTCTCCTTTCAAGATCCCGCCCATCATGATGATAGAATAAATATTTGCTCCCAAAAGGATATCTACAGGTTTACTAACGTGGAAATCTGGATTGTGGTTTAATGTTTTCGATATAATTCCAAGATGGTTTTGTGAACGAACGATTTGGTAAGTTTTTAACTAGCGAATTCATTATAATAACATTGGCGGTGAAAGTAAAATCATTATGCATGGAAGTACAGTTGATTGTTAATTTTCCCTTGCAATTATTTTGTTGTTCTCCGACCCCGAAGATTACACCCTTACAATATTGTCTTTTCAAGCCTAGCTTTTGCGCCGCACTTTCCCTGATTATTGATATCTGAGACCCCTGATCTATTAATGCTCGTAAAACATGCTGGGTACCATCAGCTCCTGTAACCTTTACCAGTGCAGTTGATAAAAGAATTTCGGAGATGTCATCCTGTGACACGTGCGATGTATTGGTGACGTTTTCATTAGGTTTTTGATTGTAATTAATATTTCTACCGGTCGGCGGCTGTTTACGCTTGACAAAGGTGTCATGTAACAGTGTATTATGATTACCGGAACAATTGCGACATCGCTTAGATGAAATGCATGCCTTGCCCTTGTGATCGAAAAGACAATTTACGCAATAACGATATTTATTGACCGCATTTAATTTTTCCTCACTCGACATTTCTTTGAACTTTGCGCAATAAAATATGGCATGATCCATGTTACAAAGTGGACAGTTATATTTTATGTTTGATGATGACGTATAAAATGATTTTAAATAATTTGGATGCTTGTTGTTTGGCCCATAATGATTTGTAGGATTAAACTTCTTTTGTTGAGAAACTTGATTAAATTGCTGCTGGCTAGGTTTTTGGATATTTTGCTCGATTCTCTTGCGAGGTGTTTCTAGGATAGTAAATTTGCTTTCCAAAAAATCTATAAATTCTTTCAAGATTGACACTTCACGGGGGTTTTTTATTAATTCTATGTATTCTGTATATGAATCACTATCCAACTTTTGAGATAAGATATGCACCAAGATGGGATCCCAAGAATCGATATTTATGCCTAGGTTTTGGATAGCATGCAGACTTTCTTTTGTGACGTCATGTAGCCGCTTGATTTGCCCAAATGATTGTTGTTGCATGGTAGGGAGAGTAAGAAGTGTATTTAAATGAGACGTGAAAATCAATCTTTTGTTATTAAAACGATGATTTAAAATTTCCCAGCAAACTAAATAGTTCTCTGAACTTATTGGCAAATGATGAATAATACGCTCAGCTTCACCTGTGACCTTGCTCTTCAAAAATTGCATTTTTTGAGCATTTGACAAGGATGGGTTGCTATGTATCGTTTCATTGAAAAGATCTTTAAACGAAACCCACTGCTGGTAGCTACCATTAAACGAAGGAATATCCATTTTTGGAGTAGACTTTTCCCTGTGCGATACCGACCACAACTTAGTATTGATTTGCTTTTTGATATTAATATTATAAGCGGATACCCCCACACGTTGCGTAAGGTTGCCGACCGTTGCCTTTAAAAGTTGCCTATAAAAGCCGCTGCGGTTGGCTAGCGACTTACTTATCATCGGGCATTCGGAGCGGGTAGACCGGTCGTAACATTATTACGTGTTGCGTTGCGTAACGTTGCGTAATTCGTAAAGTAGGCGTTAGGCTGATTTTGTTCCTCTGTAAAATTATTTTGTTGCCAAATTTTTGTGTTTATAAGTGATTTGTTAAATTGTTTATTTTTTTAAGGAATTTCTCTTCTGATTCCTAAAATCAGAACTGGGATAAGCAACTCTTAGCCCACAATTACGAGGAACAAAGTCTTCTGCGTACTTTAGTGTTCATGTTTGTAATAATGGCTGGCGGATCCAGTCGGAGTGACCGTAGGTCGCGAAGTCGTTCCCGTGATAAGTCGCGGCACCGTTCACGTAGCCGTCACGAAGTGTCCACTAGGAACCGCCGATCGCGACGTCGGTCATATAGTAGGACGCGTAATGAAAATTTCACACCGTCAGAAAAAAACGCCTAATCGTGATCGCCATCATCGTCGTTTGAACAGATCGCGGTCTTCAAGCAGGTCACATACCCCGGATTTGGCTATTCATTCCACATTGAATTCGATCGTGGACCGTCTTGCGTCGATCTTAGCAATATAAGTGAAGGTCAGGTTAGGCCGAGTCAGGAGAAGGTTAGAACTTTGATTTTTTGAATTTCAGCTGAACCTCAAAATGTTAAGCAGGTAAGTCAGTTTATGGGCTTAGCCAGTTATTTTCGGGGGTACATACGACATTCATAGGATGAACGCGTGAACCGGCAACGACACCCTCCACGGAAATTTAATATAAATGACTGCGTTTTTGTTATAAAGTTTTCGCAGAGCACAGGAAAACTTGATCCTGGCATGCGTGGCCCGTACAAAGTAGTCAGGATCCTGCCGAATGGTCGCTACGAGCTACGCTTGCTGAGCGGAGCCTACGGAAAGACTACGCAAGCTGCAGCACAGCATATGGTGCCGTGGCGAGGAGAGTGGTGCCCAGAGACTTGTGCAGCGTTCTTCGAAGGTAAATATGACTGCACATGGGCGTTGTTAAGTGTGTCTTCCGCCCGTAGCGCTAAATAACTTTGGACGTTGTTAAGTGTGTCTTCCGTCCATGGGCGTTGTTAAGTGTGTCTTCCGCCCGAAGCGCTAAATAAATTTGGACGTTGTTAAGTGTGTCTTCCGTCCATGGGCGTTGTGAAGTGTGTGTCTTCCGCCCGTAGCGCTAAATAAATTTGGACGTTGTTAAGTGTCTTCCGTCCATGGGCGTTGTTAAGTGTGTCTTCCGCCCGTAGCGCTAAATAAATTTGGACGTTGTTAAGTGTGTCTTCCGTCCATGGGCGTTGTTAAGTGTGTCTTCCGCCCGTAGCGCTAATAACTTTGGACGTTGTTAAGTGTGTCTTCCGTCCATGGGCGTTGTTAAGTGTGTCTTCCGCCCGTAGCGCTAGATAACGACGACGAGAGATGGAGGCGATGCGATCCCGACTCCATGCCTTGGAGAGGCGGACGCTCGCCATGGACGCCCACCGGTCCGTGAGGGACCAGTCGTCAACATCACCTCGGTGCCCGAGCCGCGGGCACATGCCGCCATCATCTCGCCGCAGCGCCGCGTCGCTGTCAAGGCGATCGGACCGCGCGCACACGCCGCCGACTATGCGGCGCCCGACTACGCGGCGCTCCGTCTGCGCACCCGCTTCATCGGCGCCGCCTGCGGCGCGCGACGACTGCGAGGCCGCTGGAGGCTCGCTGTGCGGTTACGACGCCTGCGGCGCGCGACGACTGCGAGGCCGCTGGAGGCTCGCTGTGCGGTTACGACGCCTGCGGCGCGCGACGACTGCGAGGCCGCTGGAGGCTCGCTGTGCGGTTACGACGCCTGCGGCGCGCGACGACTGCGAGGCCGCTGGAGGCTCGCTGTGCGGTTACGACGCCTGCGCAGAGCCAGGGACCGTCGCACACGCACGCCGCCGCACGTTCCTGTGACGCCGGTCGTGCCGTCAGAGGGCCCGCCCGAGACTGCGCCGAGGTCGCCAACAGTGACGTTAGCGTCACAGCCACGGTAACCGAGCGTATAGTAGACGCGATACGCTCCATCAACAGCACGGTGAGATCCAACCAAATATTTTATATTTCTAGTTTCGATCCTAATTTGCATAACTTCGAAGATTGGTGTGAAGAAGTCGATCGTGCCAAGTCGATGAATAACTGGAACGGTTACGAATGTCTTTCCAGAATAGGCAACTGTCTAAAGGGGGACGCTCGAATGTGGATGACTGAGTGGGTGACAACCCCGAGGCTCGTGTCGAGGACGACACTATGTCAGGAGAGGCCGTATAAGCGGATACCCCCACACGTTGCGTAAGGTTGCCGACCGTTGCCTATAAAAGCCGCTGCGGTTGGCTAGCGACTTACTTATCATCGGGCATTCGGAGCGGGTAGACCGGTCGTAACATTATTACGTGTTGCGTTGCGTAACGTTGCGTAATTCGTAAAGTAGGCGTTAGGCTGATTTTGTTCCTCTGTAAAATTATTTTGTTGCCAAATTTTTGTGTTTATAAGTGATTTGTTAAATTGTTTATTTTTTTAAGGAATTTCTCTTCTGATTCCTAAAAATATATTTATTTTCATGCTTGCTATATTCTATCTCATATTCTGCCTCCTCACCTTCCATTTCTCCTGCTATTTCCCAGTGTAGATTATCAATGGCTGTCCACCTGCTTTGCAACATTTTCAGTGCATCTTCATACTCCCATTTGTTTTGGAGACTATCAATATCAATATTATTTACGCACCTTTGAAAAGCCTTAAAGTTGATATTCTGCTTCTTTAACATTTCATCCAGCTTGCTGAATGTACCTTTCGAGGTCATGTATGAACACGTGGCATCACTGCTTTCTGCTGATGGCTTACTTGCCTGCTGAATACTCTCTTTGTTATCCTGCTGCTCTCCTTCTCGGGCCTGCTTGCTTGCCTTTGCCTGCTCCTTTCCTACGTGCGTGCTTTCTTTTCTTACCTGCTCCTCCTCCTGCTGCTGTCTTGTGACCAGCTGGCTATAAGTTCGCCGTATCACCTCCTTCGCTGTGTTATACAGTTCCAACATTTGCTCATACTCATTTTTGACAAAATAATCATCATCAGATGTTCCGAAACGTTGTAACTTTTGATGATTAGCCGTAAAACTAAGCCAACTCGTTTCCAACCGTTCCAGGCGCTGTTGACAGTACTCTACTGTCTTTCGCTCTGCTCCATCTTTTTTAAAATTAGTTAATAATTTTGATATTGAATCAAATATTTCAAATTGTTGGGCGTACAAACCTTCTATCCTTCTATCTTATAAAATGGAAAGATCTTACTTTGATGATGTCGGTGTGCTCGTTTATAGCTGCTGCTTGGCTGGAACTTTGCTTATTCTTAGCAAAGTGGGCAATCCAATATCACTCCACTAGTGAACTATTCACTTGTCACTGATAAAACCTCACTCGAGTCTTGAGACACTAAAGAGTCCCGGCACGCGCGAGGTCCTTTTTTGCTCGAAGGACCAATTTATGCTCGGGTTAGGAACATAAAACAACTGATAATTTGATAATGATATATTAAACTTAACTGATAAATGATGACGAATTTTATGATAACAATAATTGCTTAGAATGCACCCGGTTGCGCTGATGATCGCGAATGCACTCAATGAAATATGCACGCCGTCGGCGACAGTCAAGCGAGTGACGTCAGTGGCGGTGTTCGGTGACATACAAAGAACTGAACACCTTTTCTTCAGGAAAATTTTCATTTTCGGGTGTAATAAAGTTTTGTATATGCCATTTATCGGGACTTGAATTTGCCCACGGTGGACCCTTGAACCATAGCGGGTGGTCAATGAGCTTATTAGGAGTCAATCCGCGTGACAAACAGTCTGCGGGGTTCTCAACACCAGCCACATGGAAAAAGGTGCCAGCGGGAATATAGTCGGTCGCTTGCACGACACGATTAGCGACAAACGTTTGCCATCTGTGAGGTGGCGAATTAAGCCAACAAAGAGTAACCTTTGAGTCAGTAAATGCATACATAGCGGAAACCCTATGACGCTTATTATAAGTGTCGTAAACGCGGCGCAGAAGCTTGGCCATCATGACCGCAGCACATAATTCTAATCTTGCGATCAACAAAGGTTTGACGGGAGACACCTTTGACTTCGCACAAACTAACCTGATTACAACTTTATTTCCTATCGTAACATGAGCATATATGACTGCGCCGTAAGCTCGTTCGCTTGCATCCGCGAACCCTAACAAGCGAAGCGTGCACCCATCACAGACTCCTAAGTGACGAGATATTTTTAAATGATTAAGTTGTTGAAGACTACTACAAAAATCATGTCACATATCATTAATGTGGCGCGGCGTCTCGTCGTCCCAGTCAAGCTTCAGCAACCACAATTCCTTTATTAGCAATTTGGCGTAAAGCATGACAGGAGCTACAAAACCCATGATGTCCCACAAGCGAGCCACTGCAGAGAGTATAACTTGCTTCGTACAATCAACATCAGACGGGAAAATATGAAACTGAAAACAATCACTTGATTGAGACCATCGAAGGCCAAGAATCTTGTAATTATCAGTTTTATCAAAATCTTTTAACTCAACGGCGTGTTTGGAAGCTGGAATATTATTAAGAACATTTTTTGAATTGGAAGTCCATTTTACCAAATCAAATTGTCCCCTCTTAAATAATTGTATCAATGAGGATCCGTAACGTTTTTAGTTGAGAACGCAGACTTATAGAGCTAAGAAATTCTTAATATACAGTGTAAACATTTTTGCTCTGCGACGAAAATTCGCGAAGTTATGATCAAATTACTAGCAGAGTTCACTAAACGGCTGGCGCGGTAGGCTGTGACGTCACTGTGACGGTCCATGCTAGTTGGCCGTTGGCACCGACTAGACGCGCTTGTGTTTTTATTGCTTTTGTGGCTTTGAAACAAAATAAGTCTCCGATTTGTATCTAATTCACCTTTGTAACTATGTATAAATATTGTATAGCGCCGAAATGTATAAATACTTCTTTTAAAACCCCCGATAAACTCTTTTTTAACGTGCCGAAAGACCCAAAATTGCGTAAAAAATGGTATGCCGTTGTGAAAAGAGATGACAAAACTCCACCTCCTCAGGCTACAAGACATTGTTGCGAAGATCATTTCGATGTAAGTACCTACCTATGATTTAGTTGATATGAAAATAATCATATAAATATAAATAAATAATTTGGTATCTAATATTACGTGGAGTTATATTAAGTATTTATTAAAACATACCTACTTAAGTACTTACTTTTCATGAGTTTTGTTGATAAATTTACGTACTCACCTATTCGCCCGTACCGATTTCTATTAATAAACAATGACACAGGGATGTACTTGTGTAAAAAAGGAAAGAGTAAAGGATAATATTTTAAATTAATTGACACAATCGCGGTATATTTATGAATTTGCTACAGCTATGCCATATTGGTGAAGCAACTAAATTAATAATAGTTTTTTATTTCAGGTGGAAGAAGACATGGAAAATTACGTAAAGTTTAAGTTAGTTGGAGGAAAGCTTAAACTGAAGAAGGGAGTTTTGCCTCATAAGTTTGAGTGTCAAAAACCTCAAAGAAAGAAAATTAACAGACCTGGTTTTAAAAAAAGACAAGATATAGAATATTTTGAAAGAGTTTTAAGTAAAGATATTGGACACGAAGACCTGGCGTTGCATTCCATTGAAGTAGTAGAGTGTGAGAATCAAGACTCAAATATCATCCAAAACAGTGATCCCCTTAACATACCTCAAGAAATTGTAACGTTGTAACGTTCCATATTACTTAATATTAGGGTTTAATTATTAGGTTTTAAATAAAAATATAATTTCTTCAATCAACTAGCGCTTAACCTGCTCTGTGACCGGCAATTATATCGTTTACACTGTGGCACGGCAGACTGGTTCTTCCTTTTGTTTCGCGAATCGACGGATACGCGGCCGCTCGCGCACAGAAAGATTTGGTATATTGCAGGTGGCTTACGCATTCGCTTTGTACTTAAATACTCATCTACGAGCGATCGTTTTAATTAACTTCCATATCAAATATTCATTGTGTGTTTTAATTCAATTAAATAATAAAGTGTAAAAACCCTACGTACTTAGGGTCCGAAATTACGGCTGGCAATAGACACGCAGTAAGTCGTGTACGTACGTACTCCACCCGTTCCTGAACGTGTGATTATTCGAGGGGGAAGACCGAAGACCCCCCTGGCCACTCCACTAGTGCTGGAAACATACGCAGGGGAGTAATTGACCAAACTGTCTCCTACCAGAATTTATTTGAGATTGTGACCGAGGTTCCGGATTCCGACCCATCATATTAAAATTTGTGTGTGCATGGAATTAAAATCTTTTATTTTAATACACATACGCCACAAAATAGATGAATTATCAAAAACAATGAAACGGGTCAAAAAACACAAGCAGTGCAGGTTAATATGAAACCAAAAATGAAAACTAAATCTAATAATACGCCGATCAAATGGAAACAACGCATAGTAAAAAAGAAAGAAATCTCTAAAAATCTTGATCCAAACGTTAGCTACACAATCAGCAACTCAAATTCAAGTGAGATTACTAATTCTTTTAGTATTGATGCTAATGATAACGAGTCAAAAGATCTGGAAATAAAAAAAAAGATGAACAAAAATTTCTTCAATAAGCATATGCAACAGGGTTATCTAATGGCTATATCTCGAGATCCAAAATTACTAATAGGAATTACTTACCATTCATACTTTTGTATTAAACATTAAAACTTCACAAAAACACCATCTATTGAAATACTAGTGACTTTACGAAAAATTCGATGGCATGAACCTAATTCAATGTGTAGGCGCCGGAAGTCGCTAAATGAATGCATACTAGATTTTTAAGCTATGTTTTCCTTTGACTTCCGATCATTATAAAAGCTGTCACTCCTACCTCCCTTCCTCAGTCATCCATTACCCTCTCACAGAATCACCTGTGCGTGATTGTGAAAAATTATACGCGCGCGCGCAAGATATTTATACCATATAAGTTTGTGAAAACCAAGTGCATCTATTGGAGACGGCTACCAGTGGTTCTGTGAGTCCCATTCATCTTAACGTTACATAGTTTTAAGAGTTTGGTGTGCTTCATTTTGACCAGCCGGCCCGCCATCTTTCATCAATCTTAAATATTGATTTTTGCAAGAAATTTCCCTATTATACTCAACATTTGGCGCTCGAACAAAAACTTTTATAAATATTCCATGTTTTATTTTAATTTTACTATACATTTTCTTAAGAATTAGTTAAATTTTTTACGATACTTTGGTTAGCGTCTAGTTTCACCTACCCACATATTGGTTAAAATTACTATCTAAAGTATACTTTTACGTTAATTTGCCTTTTAATTGGGCTACGTACACAATCTAACGTTAATATTAGTTATTAATGTGATTTAGAGATCGGTTTGAATATTTAACTGCATATCTATTGATATTAAATAACAGCCTTCTTTACCGGGACACGTTAGCGTGACCTACTTACTGCCTACGTTTGTTTTGCTGATTATAATTGAGTTTTTGTCTTGCCTGAATGCAAGCCAAGGTCCGACGGGAACGATTTATTAATTTGCGAAATATAGATATTTAATTAAGTGGTAAAAGGGCGTATTTGTAATAATATCATATTTAGTTAGTTATTTTAGTATGTTATAGGATTTTATTTTACAGTTAAATTTGCACAAATCCTTATATTATCATATATTTATTTAGATTTCTACATCATAGCCTAAAAATTAAATATATATCATCTTTGGTTCCGTACTTGTGTCTTTCTTACGTAGATATCATACATACAATATAAGTCTACTATAACTGCGTACCTAAAGTTAATCTCAATTAAAATGACGGATAAAAAAGAAACTGCTAGTTCTAATGTGCAAATATCTCTACTTGAGGCTAGAATCAATTCTTATTTTACGCGTATGCAAGTAATTTATGATTCATCTAAGATTTTAAACACTACAGAAGCAAAGAATAAATTTTTAGCGTTATCATCTAATGTAGTGAATCTTCGTAACGAATTCCTTCAGCTTATAGAACGGTTAAATATAGCTAAAATGCAAGAGAATTCTGCTTATATACCGTCGTTCAAGACTTGGGAATCTTTTGAGGAACTGTATTCTTATGTGATGAACACTCGTAATGAACTCACGGCGGCGGCGGCGGTGTTAAGCCAATCCGAATCGTCTTCATCGTCACGCGCTCGCGATAGCGGTATCGGTCTCAGGTTGCCTCCAATAGAACTTCCAAAATTTGACGGCGATCGCAAGCGTTGGCCTTCCTTTTTTGAATGCTACAACAGCTTAGTAAACAATAATACATCGCTTACTAATTCTGATAAAGTGTTCTATCTATGTGGACAGCTTACGGGCACCGCATTAACTTCAATAGGGGGAATCATACCTAGTGGAGATAATTATTATTTAATTTACGATACTTTAAAAGATAAATATCAAGATGTTCGTTCGATAGGTACTTCTTATTTGGATGAGATTTTTAATTTTAATCAATTACAAACTTCCTCTTCGAAAGGTTTATATAATTTTCTAGATACTTTTGTAACGTGCCGACGTTACGACGACGACGCATCTTTTAATAAATTGAAAATTGAGAATAGAACGGATTTTATACTGTTATATTTAGCGTTAAAAAAGGTTGATTCAGATACGGCGCGGTCATTTGAAAACGTGTACCGGTCGAATCCATCTCCAAGCTATGATGATTTTGTTAATTTTATAAAAGACCAATCGAAGATTTTAGAACGTACATCTGGTGTTAGTGGTAACAGCTCTAATTCATTATCTATGAAAAACTCAAAGTCGACCTTTACTCGGAAAAGTGAATCTTTTGTTATGGCTGAGGAGGTAAGCGTAATTCAATGTGAATTATGTAAATCTCGGCATGAATTCTATTACCTTTGTAATGAATTCAAAAAACTGTCACCGTTGGAGCGTTATAAATTAATTAAAAAACAAAATAATTGTGTTAAGTGTCTTAGCTTAATGCACAAGTCAGCAGCTTGCACTAAAATTAAGCCTTGCTCGGTGTGTAACTCGAATAATCATCATTCGATGTTACATTTCCTTAACAAGACTACTCTTACCAATAACAATAGTGTGAGTGCGGTATGCCGCCCAGCGACGCCCGCGCAGCCGCCCGTGGCGTGCAGCGCGGCGCCTGATGCTGATAACGTGCTTCCGCTCGCTTCTACCTCACTGCAAGTGAAAGTGGATGTGCCTACGACTACTGTGCTTCTCGGTACAGCTCGTGTGCGTGTATATGATTCACGAGGCAAACAACATTTAGTGCGCTGCTTAATAGATAGTGGATCACAAAATCACTTTGTTACCTTATCGTGTTGTAAACGGTTATCACTAAATGTTAACAGTGATGTTTCTCCCGTTACTGTTAATGGGTTTGGTGGTTCCTCGAACGATACTAAGGGGTTGACACGTTTCACCTTTTACTCACGTTTTGATAATGGCGTTTCATACAACATCGAGCCGTTAGTCGTTGAAAACGTGACTTCTTGTTTACCTACAGCTACAGTTGATATTTCGAGTCTTTCTTATCTTACTAGTGTTCCATTGGCCGACGACACGTTCAATATTCCAAGTAGTATCGACGTTGTGCTGGGTGCGCAGCTTTTCTCCAAGTTGTTACTGACTGGTCGTATACACGGCCCGTCTGGCTCTCCAGATGCTGTTCAAACTACTTTGGGTTTTTTACTTCTAGGGGAAGCTCCAAGACTTACCTCTACGGTTTCTTCATTGTGTGTCTCTCTATGTTCTTTCGGCGAAAAGTCATTGTACAAACTTATCGAGCGTTTTTACACTATAGAAGACGTACCGGAGTCGGTTGCTGTTAAGCGTAGCCGGGAAGAGCAGGAGTGCGAAGAACTCTACAAGGCGACTACTACCAGAGAGCCTTCTGGCCGATACTCTGTATCCTTACCGTTTAAAATTTCTCCTACTACTTTAGGTGAATCATCAGATATGGCACGGAAGAGATTTTATGCATTAGAAAATAAATTCGATGCTAATCCTACGTTGCGTGATGCTTATAATGAGGTGGTTCTAGATTACTTGAATAAGGGATACCTGTTGCCGGTTTCCCAATCAGATAGTGATCACGGATATATTATACCACACCACGGTGTAGTGAGACAAGATAAAGTTTCTACCAAATTACGATTAGTGTTAGACGCCAGCGCGAAAACGAACAACGGCGTCTCGCTAAACGATGTTTTACACCCAGGTCCGAATTTACAATCTGATCTATTTACAGTTTTATTAAATTTTCGATTATTTCCAGTCGCATTCTGTGCTGACGTGAAGCAAATGTATTTGAGAGTCGGTGTTCATCCAGAATTTCGCAAGTATCAACGTATATTTTACCGTTTTTCGAAAGATCAACCATTGCAGCTGTTTGAATTTAGTTGTGTCTGTTTTGGTATGTCAGCAAGTCCTTATCTAAGTTTACGCACAGTTATGCAGCTTGCTGAGGATGAAAAGGATACATACCTTATGGCCGCTGAAGTTATTCAACGCGGTGATTACTATATGGATGACGTCTGTGTTAGTATGCCAACTGTCGAATCTGCGTGTCAGCTTTCTAAGCAACTAATTGATGCAAGAAACATATGTGCGGGTTTGATTCCCACTGGCGAAAATTACTCTGTCATATGGCAAACACTTATTGATAAATATGACGATCCTCGTTCTCTTGCTGCAGCGTATTTAAATCAGTTATTAAACTTTAAGCCTATTCTTGCTAATAATGTTGTTAACCTAGATTTATTTATTAATAATTTTAATTCGTCAGTGGAGGCACTAAAACAATTGAAATTGTCTGATCTATCGGATTTTATATTATTGCACCTCGCTTTAACAAAATTGGACAAAGAAACGATTAAATCCTTTGAAGTGTATTACAGTACAGAAAAATTCCTACATACAAAAACTTAATTGATTTTATAAGAAGTCAGTCTAAGGTTTTATCACGCACTGGTAATATAAATACTACTTGGAATTCTACTAAAAACTTAACAAAAAAAATTCTTCCTATGCCTAATACAAAATCATTTGTCACTGCAGCTAGCACCTCGACTACGAATAAAAATAAACATTTATGTAATTTATGCAAGAGTGATGACCATGAACAACTTTATAAATGTCCAAAATTTATAAATAAAATGTCACCCCGCGAAAGATTTAATTTTATAAAATCTAATTCATGTTGTTCTAATTGCTTAAGTAATAAACACAAAAGTGTATCTTGCATTTCGAATCATAATTGTGCAACATGTTCTTTACGGCATCACACATTATTACATTTTTCTGATAAAATTGAAAATTGGACGAACTTACCTAAGTGAAGTCCTATTGTAATTTTATGAAGGTTGATCTGAAATATAATTGTTAACAGTGTAGTCTTTCTATTCGGTATTCATTGGCATCGCGGTTTTAGATTTAAAAAAAAAAATAAAAATTTCTGTCTGTGGCACTCCGGGTAGCAAATGTCACTATTTTAGAGCTTTAAAGTGAGATGGCTCTGATGAGTTGATGACCCACTATGCTTGGGATCAGCAACAAGCTGATGCTGGGTTGGGCGGGTGATTATATTTCAGATCAACCTTCATAAAATTACAATTGGACTTCACTTAGGTAAGTTCGTCCAATTTTCAATTTTATTTCATGTTGATCGAAATATAATTGTTAACAGTGTAGTTGTTTAGAGACAGTTGCATAGTGGGTATCTATCATTATGTATGCACTTATGAAAGGTAAGTTTGTAAATAAATAATTTACAAAGGGTCTGGTATAAATGATGAGGTCCAAATCATTCTGAACTATACACTTATGTCTAAGTAGATAATCACAGCTTAATTAGTCAGCCTTTAATTACTTAACTAATTTTTATGAGGCAATAAGAGGGAATCAACTTGGTAATTTTCTCTGTATCTCACATATTGAAGTAAATTTTTGTTTAATTTACAATATAAATTAACAGTAATAATAATCAAAAGTACAATGGTTTTCGTTTAAGGCTAAGATAAGTCAACAATATTTTAAAAACATAATTGAGATCAACATAATTGCAATGAAAATTAAGAAATAAATCAACAATATTTAAATCATCATCATCAAGATAAATTGTGATAATAGCCTTTTTATTACTTGAAACTTAAATCAAATATAAATATAATATAAAAATAATATTATTAATCAAAGCTAAAAACTGCCTGTACAAAGTCATCACAACTGTTTTTATCTTGTATAGGTAACTGAAAACCTTGCGAATGTAAGGGAATTTTCAGTCCAGCCAGCGGTTTTCCTAATAACATCAATTGACACTCCTGCCTTGCTAGCTGATGAGGTGGCAGAATGGCGGGTGCTGTGTGATTTTAAATTTGTATCAATACCACTATCTGCTAGGACACACTTGATCCACCTGCTTATGGTTTGTTTTGATGCATGGTGGTATGGCTTTTTAAAAGTAAATAAAAGGTATGTTTGAAAATTTCTGATAGTGTTTGTGCTATGGATGTAGTCTTGAAGTGTGCTGGCTGGCATATTTTAGGTTCTTTGTAAATAAAATGGAAGTTTATTATACTGTGTTGTTTTGTATGTACAGAAGTTTTTACTAAATCACTGATGACTATGGTGATTATATCATTAAGCTTAATCAGTGAAAGAGTTTGTACCCGCTGAGCACTTGCCAAGGCTAGCAATGTTACCAGTTTTTTAGTTAGCATTTCAAGGCTTAACAGTGAGTTTGGTGGTAACTTTGCTAGGTAACTCAACACCTTGTGTGGGTCCCATGTTTCTGTGTATCTTTGCATGGCTGGTTTTAGCCTGAATACACCTTTTAGGAATCGTTTCACTCTAGGAAGGAACAGATGATGTCCCAACTTTCTCTCCTATTAAAAGAGAAAGGGCAGATTTATGGCAACTGAGGGTGTTATAGAACCACCACCACTTTGAAATTTTTCTATTAGAAATTTTATTACAAAAGGTATAGGTGTTAAGAGCGATTCTTGGTTGTATGTATTGCAGAACTGCCACCAGCTTTTATAAGTTGTGTTATATTGAATCATAGTACCCTTGAAGATGGATGCTAGCATAATTTCTAGTGAGCTCTATGGCAAGCCTCTGCGTCTGAATGCCTCCCGCAGAAGATGCTCACTGCCAGGGTAAGGTGGCTGCTCAACGGGTGCTTTGCTCCAAAAGGAAATATCAATAAGTTAGGATCTGGTTTAGATATGATTGGGTTACTGATCATTAAGCTCATGGCTAGGGGGTACCATGGTTGGTACTTCCACATTGGGTAAACAAGTATGCCTCTGGCTTTATCACATTTAATCTTCTGTAGGCATTTAGTTAGAAGGGCAAATGGTGGGAAGGCATAAAAATAATAAGGTGCCCAGTTAAGGGTCATAGCATCAATGTCAAATGCATTAGGATCCCTTTTCCAAGAGATATATAGCTTACATTTCTTATTAATCCTAGATGCAAAAAGATCTATGTTTGGGATTCCTAGGTGGGTTTTTATAGTATTAAAGGCATCTTTACTTAATTCCCATTCTGTGTCAAAATTTGTGTTACGTGATTCTTTATCCGCATATACATTGTCAGTGGACTTTATGTAAGAGGCATAAATGTTTATATTTCTGTGTTCACACCAGCTCCAGATATCTCTGGTGATTTTTGTTCAAGTGTGGGTATTGCACACTACCCATTTTATTAATGCATGCAATAGCAGTTGTGTTATCTATATGTAATAAAATATTGCAATGGCTATATGGTTTTGCGTAACATTTTTATCCAAAAAATGCTACTGTCAGTTCTAACTGGTTTATATGAAGGTGTTGTTCTGAGTGAGACCACATACCACCACTACTTTCACCATTGCAGTGTGTTCCCCAACCAGTCAGTGATGCATCAGAAAATATTTCCAACTGAAATTGTATTTAAATATTTGTATTTAAGTACATAATAGCATCATAATTGTCAGCATAGTGTGTCAACGCTAGATATTTCTCTCTTTCGGTTGCTTTAGTGTGCATGAGGCCATAAGGTACAGCAGGGCTAGCAGCTACTAAAGTACCAAGCAATTTTGCAAAGTTCCTTATTCTACAGCTTTTCAAGGATAGAAATTGTTACTAAAGATTTTATACTGTCTCTCTTATCCTGTGGTAATTCAAGTGACATTTTTGTGAATTTATGATAAAGCCAAGAAACTTGCAAGATTTATTAGGTATTAGTGTGCTTTTTTCATGGTTTACAATAAGGCCCAAGAATTAAAAATGGAGAGAGTTGCATCCCTATTTCTTATGCATTCCTTATAAGTTTGCCCAATGCAAAGATAGTCATCGAGATATATTGTTCATAAAAAACCCCTGTTTTCTGAGTGTACCAATCACTGGTTTCAGTAGTTTTGTGAAGACACTAGGTGCAGTACAAAGACCATATGGTAATGCTGTGAATTTATAAAGAATGCCATCAAATTCGAAACGAAGGTATTTTCTGTGTTCTGGGACAACTGAGATGAGAAAATAAGATTCTTTGAGATCTATGGACCACAAAAAATAGTCTTTATTTACAAGCTTTACTGCCGTTCTAATATCTTCTATCTTGAAAGTGATCTATTTTGATGAAGGTATTCAGAGATTTTAAGTTAAGGATAAATTTAAATTTGCCATTGGGTTTTGATCTTAAGAATTAGAATTAATTCTTAAGAATTAAGAATTTGAGATAAATTGGTTCTTACAGGGGTTGCATATTTGAACTGCACCTAGTTCTAATAAGTTGACAATGGCTTTGCGCATATTATCAACTTCAGTGAGAGGTATATTATTTTGGGGAACAAAACTTTGCACTGGAATTTTTAGAAAGGGAATATGGTAACCATTTACCCATTGTAATAGCATAGGATCACTAGTGATCCTTTGCCAGCAGGTGAAGTATTTAGTTATGTTGCCTGCATGTACCTGATCATTTAACGCCTGTTGCCCCGTGTCGCAGGCCTCTCGTCGGCCGCGTGTCGCAGGCCTCTCGGGCCGCGCGTGGCTGAAGGCTGGTCGTCGGGGCGGCGGCTGCGCTGTGCGGTTCCTGGTCCACCTCGTGATGCCGTCGCCCTGGGTTGTAGAGGCTGTGGTGGACCGTAGCGGTTTCCCATAGTATTGCCTCTTTTTCCTCCTTCGTGATTCCATTGAGGAGAATATGGTTCCAACGAACCGTGATTTCTTTTTGTATAGTTCCTCTGAACTGCTTACAATTGTCTTCGTATTCGGCCCCCAGAGCATCTTGGAAAGCTGCAACTGGGTCTACCGCCACCTCGTCCTCGATGCGGCCTGGTAAGGAAATTCCGCCATGTTTTGCTGTTGGATTTTCCAACGGCCACGTGTTTCATTTTTATATTAAATGTTTACGTTTTCAGCGTATCTCGTACGTAATGAAATAGTATCTCGTACTCTTAGGTTTAATGCTCTAAGCTCGTACTTATCAAAGCTATGGTATCTCGTACCAAGTTTGACCTTCATGCCTAACGGTATCTCGTACCGGCATGGGTGCATTGTATTCAACGTATCTCGTACGTAATGAAATAGTATCTCGTACTTATCAAAGCTATGGTATCTCGTACCAAGTTTGACCTTCATGCCTAACGGTATCTCGTACCGGCATGGGTGCATTGTAGACTTTACCTTGTGAGTCCGGTGATGAGCTTGGGGAAAGAGGTCGAGACGAGGTTAATATGGGGCTTCGGCTTCTTGTGCGGCTACGGTGACGCTCGCGGATTTCACGAAGGCGTTTTTCATATTTTTTGATTTTCTTCAATATTTTCCGATCGGACGTATAATTGATAAACTTCGATGAAGTGAACCTTCACAAATCTTTTTAAATAA
Source organism: Scirpophaga incertulas (assembly GCA_036419045.1). Classification (NCBI taxonomy): domain Eukaryota; kingdom Metazoa; phylum Arthropoda; class Insecta; order Lepidoptera; family Crambidae; genus Scirpophaga; species Scirpophaga incertulas. The sequence continues at coordinate 46,560 of JAYEAL010000081.1, forward strand.
AACGTTGTTGTGCTTTTTATTAAGTGGTGGAGAGATCAAGATTTTCCGTGTTCTTGTATGGATGTCAAGAAGGAGCTTGGAGGCGTCAGTTAATGCTGTACTCTATCTATTTGCTCTTGAAGCATAATTTTTGTCATAGCCTCTCCGATAATGCCTGTGGCTAGCCCCAGTTGGTGTTGCATCAAAACGATGGCCTTGTCCCTCGTCAGAGCATTATCTGTTATTTCTTCGTTAAGGGTGGGGGCTTCCAGTAGCTGACGATTTTTCTGGTAATTTATGCCTTTTCAGTATTGCCTTTTGGTTTGCTTGTTTGTGGTGTAAGTTGGCTTAGCTAGATTTGCTTTTGGTGTTGACTTTTTATTTGGGCTGAAGACTTTTTCAGTTCTAGGCTATTTTTAATTTTTGATGCCAGGTTATCACGTTTTACTTTTTCAGTAATGTTCAAAAAGTTTTACGAGACCTACGATGCCGGCGAACGCGCGAAAGAAAAGTGACATTTGCTACCCGGAGTGCCACAGACAAGAAATTTTTTTTTTTTTTTTTTAAATCTAAAACCGCGATGCCAATGAATACCGAATAGAAAGACTACACTGTTAACAATTATATTTCAGATCAACATGAAATAAAACTTTGAATAATCTATCTGTCCACGGCCCCGCAACAGCGCCCGCGTCGCATGAAAACCTGTCTACCGACCATAGCACGCACACTGCGCGCTCCTCGCCACCGAGTGAACACGCACCACTAGTTGTAGACCCTATGATTAATACAAATAAGAGCGATTCTCTATCGCAACCGCACATACTCGCTAACAGATCACAGAATGCTTTTATGAGTAATGTTCCTAACGTTTTATCGCGCACCACACTACTACACTTCTGCAACTGCAAAAAATAATTATTTATGATAAATTATGCGCCCGCATCAAATTCGCTGTTTAATTGACCCTGGATCACAAAGCGATTATATTGAGTTAGATTGCTTCAAAAAACTTTCATTGCCGATTTATAACAAAGTACATCATACTGAAGTTATGGTATGGGCGGAGCCTCGCAACGAATTCTGGGCTTAACTACGCTCATGTTTAAATCTCGTTTATATAGCGATAAAGAATATAAAATTCAACCCTTTATAGTCAATAAAATAACGTCCCAACTACCCAATACGCATGTTGACATTGCGTCCTGCACACACTTACGTAGTTTACCTTTAGCTGATGACACGTTTTACGAACCAGGGCCAGTTCAAATTCTCTTAGGAGTGAATACATATTGTAATATATCTCTCTTTAATAAAATTATACGCACAGATCGTAATGATTTGCCTTGCGCATTGGAAACCACACTAGGTTATATTATTATGGGAGATGCACCTATAGTCTACCCAGCCACTACTTCTCTTTCCTTTTGTACTTTAAACACTGACCAGATTCAACAATGTGTTGAAAATTTCTGGAAAATAGAAGAACTGCCTTCTCAACAATATTTAAGTCACGCTGATCAGGAGTGCGAAAATATATATTCTTCCACTACTATTCGCAATGATGATGGAAGTTACTCTGTTGACTTACCCTTTAAAGAAAACCCGCAAAATCTTGGAAACTCTTATATTCAAGCCAAAAGGCGTTATTATTACTTGAAAATAGATTAGCTAAGTCCCCGGACCTACGCATAAAATATAACGATATTTTAAAGGATTATATTGCCCAAGGTATTATATCTCTTATTCCGCCCAAAGAGTGTACTTCACAAGGATACTACCTCCCTCATCATCCCGTGATTCGTTCCGATAAGACACGACTAAGGTTCGCATTGTATTAGACGCTAGCACTAAAACTGACAATGGATTATCATTAAATGATATACTTTATACAGGCAGTAATTTACAGAATGAAATCTTTAATATATTAATAAATGTTCGTCTTTATCCTATTGTATTTTTTGCTGACATAAAACAAATGTATTTATGTATTTATCAAAATTCACATCATCGCAAATTTCAACGCATTTTATTTCGTTTTGAAGAGTCGGACCCTATCGACACTTACGAATATAATCGTGTTTGTTTCGGTCTTTGTTCTTCTCCGTATCTTGCGCTGAGAACATTAAGACAACTCGCCAACGACGAGCGGTCCAATTTTCCTATGGCCGCAGACGTGTTAGATCGGGATACTTACATGGATGACCTGGGATCTTCAACCACTTCTATCGAAGCAGCTGTACAGATCGCAGATCAATTAATCGCTCTGTGCAAAGCCGTGGGTTTGAACTAGTTAAGTGGACTAGTAACTCCCCCGAGCTCTTGTCTCATATACCCGAGTCTCACCGTCACGCAGAATCCATTTCTTTAGATGACACAAACACGCTTAAAATATTAGGTCTTCGTTGGTTACCTGGCGTAGATTCCTTTTATTTCTGTGTTACACCTCCTACATATGTAGCAACAAAGCGTGCAATTCTTTCCGCTACGGCGCGATTATACGACGTCTTAGGTCTCGTAGGCCCTATCATTGTTTTTACAAAATTATTAATTAAAGAATTATGGTTGTTGAAGTCTGATTGGGACGATGAAGCACCACCGCACATTTTAAATTCTTGGCGTCAATTTGTCCAGGAGTTACCATTAATTACAAATATAAAGTTTCCACGCCATCTTGGTGTTAAATGTAACTCAAAATTATTTCTATTAGCGTTCGCCGACGCAAGCGAAAAGGCATATGGCAGCGTAATATATGCGTACGTTCTGACGAATAACGAACGTCCCGTGATGCGTCTTATTTGTTCAAAGTCACGTGTTTCGCCGGTTAAGTTTGTCACTATCGCTAGACTGGAATTGTGTGCTACGGTTCTCATGGCGAAACTGTTACGCGTAGTATACGATACCTTGTCTAAAAGGCATAATATCGAAAAGGTTTTCGCCTTTTCCGACTCTGAAGTTGCACTAAGTTGGGTGCATGCTTCTCCGCATAGATTCAACACCTTTGTCGCTAATAGAATTGCACAGGTTCAGTCTTTGTTTTCACCAGATAATTTTTATTTTATTCCGGGTTCGCAAAATCCCGCTGACTGTTTGTCACGTGGGCTTCTTCCTTCTCGCTTATTAGATCATGAACTTTGGTTTCATGGTCCGGCATGGGGTCTATGCCTATCTCCGACTGGCCGATTATTGAATTTAATCCGAATTTTAATAAAATACCGGAAAAAAAAACTATTAGTCACGTAGTCGTCGAAAAAAATAACGAAAACATCCTTTTGTCCTTAAGTGAAAAATGTTCAACCTGGTCGAAACTCTTACGTAGTTTAGTTTATATCTATAGATTTATAATAAAAACTTCCCCGAAATAAATATATTACCGCAAATGATCTTGAATTTGTTGAAATTAAGTTATTGAAAGCTTTTCAGGAATCGTCATTTTCCGAAGATATTAAAAATGTTTATAAAGAAAAACGTTGTTCCACAAAAATTCAAAAACTCCTCCCGTTTATCTCTAATGATAATGGTTTGTTATTAGTTGGTGGCAGGTTAAAAAACTCTAGTTTGGAATACTCACAAAAGCATCCTGTGTTGTTGCCGAAATCAGGACATATAATAGATATTTTAATAGATTTTTATCACAATCAGCATTTACATGCTGGTCCACAGCTCTTACTTGAATTTTACGTAGTAAATATTGGATATTATCGGCGCGCAATGCAGTGCGTAAACGCATAAATAAATGTGTAAATTGTTTTAAAGTTAATCCAAAGCCCACTTACCCGTATATGGGAGATTTGCCTAGTGCTCGGTTGGAAAAATCTAAAGCTTTCTTACATACAGGGATTGATTACGCAAGGCCGTTTTATATAACTATGAGTCGTAAACGTGGCGCTCAGAGCCAAAAAGCATACCTTTGTATTTTCATTTGTCTGGTTACAAAAGCTATTCATCTAGAACTGGCATCAGACTTATCATCTGCTTCTTTTTTAGATGCTTTAAAAAGATTTTTATCTAAACGCGGTACTTGCGAATGTTTATATAGCGACAACGGTCGTAATTTCGTTTCTTCTAAAACTTACCTTAAAGAACTTAATGAATTTTTGGCAACCGATGAATATTATAAAACATTTAATTCCGAATTGTCTAAAAACCGTATTTCGTGGCAGCTTAACCCCCCAATGCCGCTCACTTCGGAGGGCTTTGGGAATCTAACATAAAGAGTGTTAAGAAACTTCTCTTTAGAGTTATTGGTAAACAAATACTTACTTATGAAGAGCTTTTCACTGTATTTTCTCAGATAGAGGGCGTCCTAAATAGTCGTCCTTTGTATGTACTCAGTTCAGATCCATCAGAACCTGAAGCGCTTACTCCTGCTCATTTTTTGGGAGCACATTTGCATTTTTTGCCTGCGCCTAGTGTAGAAAATTCGCATAAATTATTAACACGATATATTTTGATGGATTCATTGGTGCAATCATTCTGGAAACGATTTAAATCGGAGTACTTACACACTTTACAAACTCGTGAGAAGTGGAACACTCCCTCTAAACCAGTTTCTGTAGGGACTGTTGTTTTGCTAATGGTGGAAAACTCACCACCTTTGCAATGGCCGTTAGGCATAATACTCGTAACACGTGTTTTTCCCGGTAATGACGACGTGGTACGTGTCGTAGAAGTTAAAACTAAAAATGGCATTTATCGCCGACCCGTAGTTAAACTTTGCCCATTACCGATTGAATAAAATAATATTAGATATTTAATAATATAAGTTTCGTAAATGTTTTTTTTTCAATATCCTATTCATAAGTGTTTTAAATAAATTTATACCGCTTAACTTATAACAATAATTTAAGTTATCCTTTTCTTTCTTTTATTTTTTTTGAAGGCGATCCTTCAAGGGGGGGAATGTTTGTTATTATTTAATATAATTAAGTACGTCTATGTAAATGCACTAGGTTATAATTCATTTCCCGTCCCTTTCCTACATGCACATTGCCAAGTTAGTATGGCCGCCTAAGCACCGCACGCGCACGTCTGTGTAATATAACATAGAAATAAATAATAAACGTAATATAAATAATCGAAATAAATAAATATAAAGTGCTACTAAATCATATATAAACTAGTGAAATTCGAGCATATTCACGGAGGCCCTCCAAGTGTACGACGAGGTGCCAGTTGCTATTATATCCATCTCAATCTAGTGCATTTATAACGTTACTACGCAAAAATACAGTCCATTCATCGTGCAATCGAACCAGTTTACCTACATTTTAATAATTGTATTCCCGCACCCCAATGGTGGTGTTTTCTTAATAAAAACACATCACTGGTGAAGAAAATCCTAGCGACTGCCTCTCTAGAGGACTAACGCCGTTACAATTGACCAATCACCCGTTCTGGTTTACTGGCCCTAGTTGGTTACGGCAGCCTCACTCCGAGTGGCCAATTCAGCCGTTTCGGCCTGAAGATAAATTTTCTTTACCTGAGTTAAAGCCAACCATTCTGGTTACTACAGAGCCGGACGTTTGTGCGGAACCTATACTCTATAATTTATCGAGGCGTTTTTCTTCATGGCGTTCCTGTATACTATTGTCTATATTTTACGTTTTGTTGGCCGTTTAAAGTCACGTGGTCCGATATTAGTAGACAACTTGAATACTGCTGAACTTGCGTTGTTAAAGTCTATTCAGTCTGTTCATTTTGCTGACGTTATTAAAAGCTGTCAGGCTAACGTCAACTGCACATCCACTGCAGTGCAGAGGTTGCAGCCATTTCTTGTAGATGGCGTTCTACGCGTGGGCGGTAGGCTAACGCACGCTGCTGTAACTTTCGACCACAAACACCCACAAACAGTACTAAGGCAACATTTAAAAAACATGTGCGAAGACATTTTCTGGAGTCAGTCTAAAATTGGTATGACAACAATATGTATATGTATATAATGTATGTATGCGTGTGTTTATATATGTGTATGTATTGTATATGTATGCGTGTGTTTATATATGTGTATATATTGTATATGTATGTATATTTATATATGCGTTGCTAGTATTCTCACTTTATTTGCATAGGTATAATTGTTTATTTGTCACGTTAATAAATAATGTATTTTAATATTATTTCTTCTCTGTAATCGTACACCGTCTACAATGGTTCTCACATTTTACAGGTTGACTGGTAGAGAATGCCTCAGGCATTAAGTCCGCCTTTTGTACATCTGATTCTTGTTGTGCGAAAAAGATTAAATAAATAAATAAATAAACACCCCGTTCTGCTTCCGCGGTCGGATCACAATGTTAACTTAATAATTGATTACAATCATATGTTGTATTGTCATGCCGGACCGCAACTTTTGATGTCCATTTTACGTAAAAAATATTGGATTCTCTCGGGGCGACGTATAGTACGCAGTCGTTTTAATGCCTGCAATGCATGTTTCCGTTGCCGGCCTAAGCCATTTTCCCCTCCAGTTATGGCCTCTCTTCCAGAGTGCCGCTTGCAAGTATCAAAGTCGTTTGCACATACCGGTATTGATTACTGCGGCCCCTTCGATATCACATTGACTCGAAGACGTGGTATTAAGAGCCAAAAGGCCTATGTATGCGTATTTATATGTCTAACTACTCGCGCGGTACACGTGGAAATCGCACCTGACTTGACCACCGAGTCATTTTTGAATGCTTTGAAACGTTTCTTAGCGCGGCGTGGTGCAATCCAAGCCATATATTCCGATAATGGAACGAATTTTATCGGTGCAAAGGCTTACCTTAGTGAACTGTACAATCTTCTTTTATCTCGTTCTCATATCAATAACTTTCGGAAAGAATTGTTAACTCATCGTATTGAGTGGCATCTTATTCCACCGAATGCTCCGCATTTCGGGGTTAGTTGGGAGGCTTTAGTAAAGTCATTTAAAACTCATCTTGTCCGAGTAATAGGTACACAAATACTTACGTATGAGGAGCTTCTAACTGTTTTATATCAAATAGAATCCATTTTAAATTCACGACCTTTAAGTGTATTAAGTAGTGATGCTGCGGAACCGTTGCCGCTTACGCCTGCACATTTTTTAAATAATGTACCATTACGCACTTTACCAATAGCCGAAGTTAGTGAAGAACGCGTTAACCTTTTGTCTCGCTATTCGTTATTAGATAGGCTGGTTCAATCGTATTGGAAACGTTGGAATTCAGAATATTTGCATACGTTACAGGCAAGACAAAAATGGAATACTGTGACCAATCCAGTTAAGATAAACACGGTTGTAGTTATTATGAATGATAATGCTTCTCCCCTACAATGGTGCTTAGGAGTTATCATAGAAGTTTACCCCGGCAAAGACGGACGTATACGCGTCGCTTTGGTCAAAACTAAGGACGGAGTACTTAAGCGTCCAATCGTTAGATTGTGTCCACTTCCTACTCAATAATATCCATGCTTAAAACAAGTCATTAGTGCGTAAGTTAGTTCGGTTATCCATAATATTATTTTTGTTTGCTATGTTTAAACTCAATTTTTTATATTTAACATTTTCATACCTAATTTGTTTTCCCCCTAGGACATTATGTTCTTTTAGTAATTATACACATTTTTATTTCCTTTTTTTTTGTTGAAAGGGAACCTTTCAAGGGTGGCGAGATGTAGGCGCCGGAAGTCGCTAAATGAATGCATACTAGATTTTTAAGCGATGTTTTTCTTTGACTTCCAATCATTATAAAAGCTGTCACTCCTACCTCCCTTCCTCAGTCATCCATTACCCTCTCACAGAATCACCTGTGCGTGATTGTGAAAAATTATACGCGCGCGCGCAAGATATTTATACCATATAAGTTTGTGAAAACCAAGTGCATCTATTGGAGACGGCTACCAGCGGTTCTGTGAGTCCCATTCATCTTAACCTTACATAGTTTTAAGAGTTTGATGTGCTTCATTTTGACCAGCCGGCCCGCCATCTTTCGTCAATCTTAAATATTGATTTTTGCAAGAAATTTCCCTATTATACTCAACACAATGCTTGCATTACATTTTGGCCTCTCGGAGAGTTCTGTGACTAAATATTTTAAAAAGACTCTCCCAAAAGTTGCAATATGCCTGAATCAGCTTATTAGGTGGCCATCAGCAGATGAAGTCAGGGAAAACTTGCCAATAGCTTTTAGGAAGCGCTATTCTAAAGCAATATCAATAATCGATTGTTTTGAAATTCAAATCGAGAAACCTAGCAACGCTTTGCACCAAGCGCTTACTTGGTCTCAATATAAAAGCTGCAATACTATTAAGTACTTGATTTCAATCACACCTGACGGTTTGATAAACTTCATCTCTGAGGGATACGGAGGGAGGACCCCAGACTCAACTACATATACGAGTATTTGAAGACAGCGGATTTCTCGACAAATTGCCATTAGGAAGTATTGTGTTAGCTGACAGGGGTTTCAAAAATATTGCCCATTTACTGGAACAACGTGGTTGCACACTTCTGAGGCCGGCTAGTGTGGGTTCCAGCTCAAAACCTACAGCAGAGGAAGTTTTACAAACAAAGAGAATTGCTGCTATAAGAGTTCACGTTGAAAGATGCATAGGGAAGTTGAGAGACTTTAAAATGATCGGACCTCACTCGTGTGTCGATATTTCATACATAAAATTTTTGGACAATATTGTAACAATAGCCTGTGGTTTAGTTAATTTAAAGGATTGTATATTTAGTAATCAAGTGTAAAAAATTAAAAATGTCATGACATTCCACGTTCAGAACCGTCTCCTCTTTTTCATCACATGTAAATGTGCAGCAATAAGCTTTACTTTTAATTCTGTGTTCAGGCATTATTTTTGCTTTTACCGTACAAATATTTCCCAACCTCTGAACCTGGACAAATCCTATAGCATCATCACCATAAGTTTCCCGTGCCGATCTGTAATAAATACATAAATAAATAAATATATATATATATATATAATATATATATATATATATATATATATATATATATATATTATATATATATATATATATATATAAATAATTAATAATTAAATTATATATTTATCTTTCTTTCACCTTTCTTTTATACACGTTATTCATAAGTTCTGAATACGTCCCTGCTATATTTTACATGCATTCTTTCTTATATATGTAATAATATAGGCAGTCCTACCTTTGCAGTTTCCAACCACGGATTTCAGCGCTGGTGAACTTACAATGATTACTTAGGTAATCAAATACCATGAAAGAATCCACTTTTGGTAGGTTATCTGATTGAACTTGCACAAAACCAGCTTCTGCTTTATTACTACCCATATTAAGTACTTTTTATATTTGAATATTATAAAATTACACTCTATAACAACACTTTTCTTAAATAAATTGCAAATAAACCAACCGCGTTGCTGCCGCTCCGTCGACTGTTCTCGAACCGTCACAGTGACGTCATACGCATCCCGTGTACACCGACTCAGCGGTAGGAACGGCATAATGTTTAAACCTAAATATCTTCGTAACTAATGGTGCGATTTTGATAATTCAAAAAGTAATATCATTTTTATGTCATAGATAATAACGTGGATATTAGTTCTATTGAATTTGCTATCACTTTACTGATCCTCAAGTATTGCGTCAGATTCAGATTTTTCACTAAATATGACGTCATCCATGTACAGTGAGCTACAAACAATATCGCGTGCTTTAGGAAACTTGTCCCCATCGTCATCTACCAGTTGTTGAACAACGCGCAGTGCGTGGTAGGGGCTGGATTTCAGACCGAAGCAAACACGATTAAATTGATACAACTGAACAGGTTCGTTTGTGTTAAAGCGATACAGGATACGTTGGAAACGTCTGTCACTTTCTTGAACTTCTATCTGCAGAAACATTTGTTTGCAGTCTGCTGAAAGAGCGACAGCAAAAAGGCGGAAATTTAAAAAAATATCAAACAAATCCCCTTGCAGATTCGGGCCGCTATGCAGTAAATCATTAAGCGACACTCCAGAACTTGTTTTACAGCTAGCGTCTAAAACTGTTCGCAACTTAGTTGTTGATTTATCTAATCGCACTACAGCGTGATGCGGAATAATATAATGCGGTTGATATTTATCCAAATCATACGAGGGCGGTAAAGGCGACAAATAACCTTTCTGTAGGTAGTCGTGAATAACTTCATTATTCGTCGTTCGTTTAAGCGGTACGTAAATTTGGAACTGACTCCAACTTTCTTTCAAGACAAAGATATCTCTTGCGAGCGATTTCAGTTGAGTCACCTAACAAAAATACGTCTTTGCGAAATGGTAAAGCAACCATATATCGACCACTCTCTGCGGATCGAGTGGTTGTTGCGCGGAAAAAATGATCACATTCAATATTTTCTAATGACCACTGCGCTCGTTCAACCATAGGTAGCTCCTCCACTTCCCAGAAATCTTTTAATAAATTATCGAGCGATTTCGGTGTTTGACCCTCTACAGTGTTGGACAAGGTCTCATTATTCTCAGCGACACCACTCAGCAGGAGGTATTTCCTTCGTTGATGCATCTCCAATGAATCCAGTGATCTAAGTATTGCAGATATTTGAGCTCGTATACCAGATAACACTTGCAGAATTTGTTCTTGAAAGTGCTTAAACTCATTGTAAAGTTGACTAGTGTTACCTGATTGTGTCGTTTCTGGGGTCGAAGCAGCTCTGAATTCCATCTCAAACTTATCCATTCTCTGGGAAACAGCAGCTTCAAGTGATTTCTGTGAGGCAAGGAGCTCCTGAATGGCGTCCATTATGTGAGTAGGGTTTAGAAAAACTTATCTTGCAATACAGAAAGTTTGTTGGCAGAAATGTGCAGTTATCTATAATATTACATATGCCACAGTATACACTCCAATATATGTTGAATATTTATTGTTTTTAATGTGAAATATAGTGAAATTGTAGTGTAAATACTGATATAATAATTTAAATAATAAATATACTCAGAGATCTGATATTGCTTATTTGACACCTACCCGCCAAAAAAAAAAGAAAAGTATGTTTACATACACATATAAAATAATACAATATTATAAATAATGTTACCAAACATGGCTCTATGAATAGTGTCCCTATTCCCAAATACTGTGATCATTTAGATAGTCACTTACTTTATAATAACCTTTACTCATGAGTGTATTTTTGATATGGATTTTAAATTTATATAAAGGTAAATCAATGACACTTTGCGGAAGCTTGTTAATATACATTTCCCCAAGAACGAACAGCTAGTTTTATGGAGTCTGAACATTGGAACGGCAAGTTTATTTTTGTTTCTAGTATTCACATTATGTAGATCACTGTTTTTATTGAATTTATTATAGTTTCTATATACAAAAACTAAATTATCATATATATATTGACTAGCTAAAGTTAAAATATTAATTTCTTTGAACAATTCTTTTAGGGATTCTCTAGCCCGTAAACAGTAAATAGCACGAACCGCTCTTTTTTGTAAAAGGAAAATACTTTCAATGTTAGCCGCTGATCCCCATAGCAGCAGTCCATAGGACATAACACTATGAAAGTAGCTGAAATAAACAATTCTTGCCGTTTCAACATTAGTTAAAAGTCTAATCTTTTTTACTGCGTACGCCGCTGAACTAAGTTTGATTGCCAAAGTTTCAATATGTGGATCCCACTGTAGTCGTGAATCTAACGTAATGCCTAAGAATTTAGTATTATTTACCAAGTCAATGACATCAACATTCATATTTAAACTAGTATCAACCTGCCTTACATTGGGCAAAGAGAATTTGATACATTTTGTTTTCTTAGAATTTAAAGACAAATTATTAGTTGTGAACCAATACAGAACTCTCGAGAGAGCACTATTTACATCGTCATAACATTCCTTTTGTCTATCAACTTTGAATAGTAAAGAAGTATCATCTGCAAACAATACTGTCTCACACGATTCTGTAATGTAGTAAGGAAGGTCATTTATATATATTAGAAACAGTAGAGGACCCAATATTGATCCCTGGGGAACCCCCATAGTTATAGGCGAGCTAGCAGATTCTGATCTATTAATAACGACTTTATAATAGGTGTATTCAAATATTATATGTTTAATAAATTTATTTAAGGTTTAAAGACAAATTGCTTTTTATTATTGAGTAGGCTCGATTCCACTCCCTGTTGACACCTCATTGATCTTACTGACCAATGCATCAACTTCATTGTATACCCTTCAAGACCACGTCTTCTTTCGAATGAAATGCACTCTAAAATTTTCTTCAAGACTAACGGCTGGATGTATGCTTCAGTTTTGGGTTGAATCTCGATCTCTTTTCTTTTATTATTATATTATATATAATTACTCATATATATACTTTATATATAATTACATAATATATAAAATTTTCAATAGAACCGAGCTAGTTAAAAGCACACAAATGCGGGAATTTGGTCTAAGTTTTGTAATATTCTTGTGAATTTTTGCTTCGAAGTTGTTTATGAAGCACATTTTGCAATATGCTAAAATATTAATTTTAATACTAGCTTCTTCGTTGCATTTAAAACATTTTTTAGACATTTTAAGCCGAACTTCAAAAATTTTTATAAGAATTCTAAATTTATTATATAAAATTATAAATGTACTAATGAAAAAGGATTATTTGGCAATAATCATAGCATTTTAATAGGTTTAAGAAAATATGGACATATAAATGATCTTACATAATTATAAACTCGAGATCATCATAAGAAATCGGAATATATATAGCACTTACTAACTTCTTCTTTCTCCTGCCCTGTTCCCAATACTATTTGGGGTCGGCGCAACATGTCATCTGCTTCCATTCTCTCCTATCGCTCGCTAGTTCTCTACACACTCCTTTCCTCAACATATCATCATTTACACAATCCATCCACCTTTTCTTCGGCCTTCCTCTCCCCACACGCCCATCCACTTTCATGTCCATGACTCTTTTGGTAACATGGTCATTCTCTCTCCTTACCACATGACCGTACCAGGATAGTCTCCTTTCTCTCAGTTTCTCCACAATAGGGGCAACTTTCAAACTTCCCCTAATATATTCATTCTTCACTCTATCCTTTCTTGTCACTCCACACATCCATCTCAACATACGCATCTCCGTGACATGCAATCTTTGTTCATCCATTCGTTTAACAGGCCAACATTCCGATCCATACATGACGACAGGCCTAATTAGAGATTTATAAATTTTCCCCTTCAGTTTGAGGGAAATACGGGGATCACATGTAGTTCCCGTAACCTGCCGCCATTTCATCCATCCTGAGCTAATCCTTCGCTTAACATCCTTGTCGACATCTCCATCCTCCTGCAATACTGATCCCAGGTATTTAAATTCTGAACAGATCGGAAGTACCGCTCCATCGAGTGCAATACGGCAAGGATTGGAGAGACCGCCGAAATCGCAGTACATGTATTCGGTTTTGGTTCTGCTTATTTTCAAGCCAACGTTCTCCAATCTCCGCCGCCAACATTCCAATCTGTCCTGAATCCGGGATCCGTCCTCATCGACGAGCACGATGTCGTCCGCAAAAAGCATGCACCAGGGTGCCTCCTCCTGTATGACCGAAGTCAAAGCATCCATTATTAGGAGAAAGAGGTAGGGGCTCAACGCTGATCCCTGGTGCAGTCCAACGGCAACAGCAAACTCTCCGGTGGTTCCAGTGGCTGACCGGACATGCGTACTGGTTTTAAAATACATTGCTCGGATTAGCTCCACATACTTACCGGGCACTCCTTTTCTTTTCAAACTCCACCACAAAACCTCTCGGGGGACACGATCGTATGCCTTCTCTAGGTCCACGAATACCATATGCAGGCTCCTACGTGCACGTTTGTAAGACTCGCACACTTGCCTTAGTGCAAATATGGCATCCGTAGTTCCACGACCTGGCATAAACCCAAATTAGTTTTGTGTTATCTCACATTCGTCTCGCAGTCGTTTCTCTATCACTTTCTCCCATATCTTCAGACTGTGTGACATGAGCTTTATTCCTCGATAGTTGTTGGACTCTTGGACATCACCCTTATTTTTGTAGATGGGTACAAGGGTACTTGCACACCATTCAGTGGTGGTCATTCATTCATTCTTGCAACAGTCTATTGAAGAATAAAGTCAGCCACTTACATCCATCCGCACCCAGACACTTCCAGACTTCCACAGGTATATTATCAGGCCCCACAGCTTTCCCATTTTTCATACTTCTCACAGCCACCCTCACCTCTTCAATTTTCACCTCATTTACTAATCCCATATTACTTCTTACCTTACTAAGCATTCCATTCCACACATTCTCCTCATTCATCAACTTTTCAAAATATTCCTTCCAGCGGCTTTTTATATCGTCATCTTCCGTTAAGACCTTCCCTGCCTCGTCTTTCATACACTTCACGTGCGTAACATCCCGAGCACACCTTTCTCTATGCCGCGTAATTTTATAGAGGCAGTTTTGACCTGAGGAGGTTTCTAAGGTCTCATATAGTGCCGCCTGGGCTTTTACTCGGGCAACGGCTACTGCTTTTTTTGCCTCTTGCTTAGCGCTTCTATAGGCATTTTTCCTTAAATCTTCCAGACTCTCACTGCACTCTTCTCCATTTTGCCATATTTTAAATGCATTCTTCTTCTTCTTTAAAGCTTTTTGTACATCTTCATTCCACCACCAAGTATCTCTTTAAATCATACCTTTCCCTTTCGTTTCTCCTAGCACATGTTTTGCTACTTCTTTCACATAACCTGCCATCAAATTCCAGCATTCGTTCACCGTCTTTCCTTCCATTGTATCCATCTCTTTTATTTTACTTATCACTCTCATTCTAAATTTCTCAGCATACTCCCCATTCTGTAGCAAATACCACCTAGTCTTTGGTTGAGGCTTGACCTTAGTTAAGGAGGTCTGCACAGGATGTTTTACCTCCATTACGAGGAGTCTGTGTTGGGAAACAAAGCCTCTCCAGGAATTACCTTACAGTCTTTGACATTACTTAAATTCTCCCTCCTTATTAAAAAGTAATCAATCTGTGTCTTCCGATTACCACTGCAATAGGTAAGCACATGCTGTTCCGCTTTTTGGAAGAATGTGTTAACGACTGCAAGGTCAAACGCACTAGCCGTTTGTAATATGCTTTCCCCCTCGGCATTCCGGTTCCCAAAGCCCCAACCCCCATGCACTCTATCATATCCCGTTCTCATTTTACCTACATGTCCATTCAGATCACCTCCAATAAATATTTCCTCATTCATAGGCACATTCATAATCATCGCATCGAAATCCTCCCAAAATGTTTCTTTTGTTCTATCATCGCATCCGCTCTGGGGCGCATACACACTGGCAATGTTTAAAATAAGATTTTTAAACATTACCTTCACAACTATGATTCGATCACTTATTCTCTTTACATCTGTCACGCATTCTTTCATGTTCCTATCCAGCACAATACCCACCCCATTTCGCCTTCCATCGCTCCCACAATAGTAAAACTTGTATCCTTCCCCAATCTCCCTCGCATTCGTTCCTTTCCATTTTGTTTCTTGCAAGCATGCCACATTTATCCTTCGCCTTTTCAACACGTCCGCCAACTCCATTCCTCTACCAGTCATAGTCCCCACATTCCAACTAGCATACCTCAATCTCTCTTCCCGGACTAGCTTCTTACGTCGCACCCGCCCTGGTAGATGCGACAACCCTGGCCCATTTCCCACAGGAGCCGGGTGCTGCCCCTGCGCGTCGCCTAAGGGGTACGCCCTAGCCATCTCATAATTCCTCGTATCCTTCATTTTCCATGTTGCCGAGGGTTTGGCTGTAGTTTTACGACCGGCCGCCTGCCTGACGTCAACCCTCCTCGGGACTGCTGTTGTTGGTGGTTTTCCCGCCACCGGAACGGGTGACCCAGAGGCGACCGCTGGTATTGCGCCAGGTCACAAGAGACCCTTAGTCGGCTTTTACGACACCCACGAGTAGAGTTGGGGTGGAAGTATTCGCGAACCGCTTCCACACACTTACTAACTTAATAAATTTATTTAAGATTTAAAAACAAATTGTCTTTTAAAATTGAGTAGGCTGGGTTCACCCCCCCCCCCCTGTTGACATCTCATTGATCTTACTCAACCAATGCCTCTTAGCCAATCTTAACTCTTAGTCAATGCCTCAACTTCATTGTGACCATCATTCTCTTCAAGACCAAGTCTTCTTTCGAATGCAATGCTCTCTAAAGTCTTCTTCAAGACTAATGACTGGATGTATGCTTCAGTTTTGGGCTGAATACCGATCTCTTTTCTGTACCTTTTGTGGTATTTCGTAACCAAACCATCCCAGGTAATCACATATGGTATTATTCTCACTTTACATTTGTAGACAAGTGATAACTCATTAGCAATTAAATCGTATTTTATCTATTATTGATACTAGTTAATTATGTCTAATTTTTTCAGGACAATAATTGCATAAATAATTATTATCCAAGGTTTATCTATTGCTGATATTAATTCCATCAGGTTAATAATTGCATGTACAATTCTTATCAAAGATTTGTTCTATTTTTATTTTTTAGGGAAATTATTTTACGACTTAGAGGCCTTGCATCTCATTAAAAAACGTTCAACATGATGATCTAAGTGTTTAGATAGGATGTAATTCACTTTCCCCTATCCGGGCTCCTGCAAGGAGTTTCCCGCCTTCCTATGTAGAGAGTTTATCTAGACACTGATGAAATAGATAAAGACCCTTTATATTTTACGACTTTAGATGTGTGTAATTGCTTTATAGTAGATATGAATCGATCTATTGCCAAATAAGAAGCATATTCTCTATTCAAAAGGGCGTAAATATATAATATAAGAGCTTTGATATTTTATTATACCTTGATTAGATAAGTATCTAAATTTAATCTTAATACAAAAATTAAAATTTAGAAAATATTTAATCATTTATAGATTTGGTCTTAAAGAATATAAAATAAAGCTCATGTATTGGCCAGTAAGATCGATGAAATATCAACTGAAATGGAACTGAAATCTGGTCAATGGAAAAGGCAATTTTTTAAACTTAACTAAACTTCTATTTAGATTATTATTTACAAAATGGAATTTCATAAAAAAAATAAGGATGCTATTGTTGTTAATAGAAATGTAAAGTGAAAATAATACCATGTGCGATTACCTTGAATGGTTTGGCTACGAAATACCACAAAAATATAGAAGAGATAGGGATTCGGCCCAAAACTGAAGCATACATTCAGTCATTAGTTTGAAGAAGACTTTAGAGAGCATTTCACTAGAAAGAAGAGAGATCCTGAAGAGTATATAATGAAGTTGATGCATTGACCAGTAAGATCAATGAGATGTAAAAGGGGACTAAGTACAGCCTACTCAATAATAAAATACAATTCGTATTTAAATCATAAGTAGCTTTTTTAAATTTTCATTATTGTTGTTAATGCCATAGTTGCAGCTTCCAAATATCCAGTCTTATTTCTAAAATATATTTAATAAATTAATTAATTCAATCTTACATTCAATTTATTGTTCTTAAGAATACTCTTGAAAGTATTTCCTATGAATATTATAGGAGTAGAGATATACCAGGATGGAGAGAGAAGATTGAGTTGGATAGGATGAAGAGTTTGGAAGCACCTTACGATGAATTGAGCGCGAAACAAGAAACAATAGGTCATAAATATCTTTAATAGATAACCCATTAATAAATTATTTTATTCTTTTAATAAATTAATTCAAGAAATATTCCAGGAAAATATCTGCCATAAACACTGGATATATTACTAAAATTTTTATAATATGATGGACTTTGTGCAATCCAGATGGGTTTTATGCAGTAATATTTTCTTGTGCAAGTTGTCTGAATAAACGAAGCGACAATAAAAAGCATTCAAGGATTAGGTAATTTTGATATGCATGCGATTTTTGTATTGAGCTATCAGAGTTTAATTAATTTAATAGTAAATTTTTACATCTACAATAATTAACAAGATAAAAGTAAGTCTAGGCGGCTCTTGACCTGAAAAGGAGTATGGTCAAATATTCATTGGAATAAAAGGTGTTTAAAGTGTATGAATGATTAAATAGGGGCATTTATTGATTAAAAAGATAAAAAATGTACGAGAAACATTAGAGGTGCTCAATTCAAAAGGTAATATACATTAAAAATTTATTATGTTCTTTTAAATGAAAAGCTCTCAAAAACCTTCTTCAAGACTAACGGCTGGATGTACGAGTATGCTTCAGTTTTGGGCCGAATCCCGATCTCTTTTCTGTATATAAGTATTTTCTCGATTTCTCGTTTTCAACTTGTGTTAATAAATCCAAGTTAGTAATACCGACTTCAATTAAAATTCTATTAGATTTAACTAATAATTATATATATTTTTATCAAAATCCAATCCTACATTCAATTTATTGTGCTCAAGAAAGCTCTTGAAAGCATATCCTATGATTATAGGAGAGAAGGGGCAAAGGTGACCTGGATGGAATAAGAAGATTGAGTTAGGAGAGACAGAGGATTGTGAGGCCCAAAAGTGTGCGGCGAGAGTGAAAACGGAAAGACTAAATTAAAATAATATTTTAATATATCATAACCTATTAATAAATTATTTTATTTATGCGTATTTTTTCTTTAATCCTTAAATAAAATTTTCTTTGTATAAGTTTTTAGGATATAATTATACACAATCATTAAATTAAAGCATTCTTATTCTACGAACTTTTGAGCAAGTAAATATTTAATGTTGATTTCTTATCACCCATAATGGCTATACAAAAAGACAAAGAGGTGGCCAAAGAGTTAATTTCGTTGCTAAAAGAGGACACGAAAAAGACAGCTGCGCTCAAAAACGACGAGTTATGCTCTTTGCAGTTAGAATCAGGCCATGAAATAATTTCAAATTCTTCATTCGAAGTCATGAAATTGAAGCCGGAGTTGAAAAAAGGAATGGATGAAATGGGATTAGAAAAACCATCTCTTATTCAAAATCTTGTCATTCCATATATTATAAAGGGCAGAGATGCAGTTTTTCAAGGCAAAAGTGGGACTGGAAAAACAATCGCCTTCACCGTCGGTGCATTGCAAAAAACTGATGCTGGAAAAGGCTCTCAAATTCTTATTTTAACCCCCGCAAGAGAATTATCTATACAAGTCGGTTCTGAAGTAAAATAATTAGCAAATTTTTGCAATTTGAACGTCTGCTTGGCCCTGAGTGAATACAAGGATGGGGAGATTTGGGATGAAATCGTAGTTGGTTGTCCGGGAACAATAATGAAAATCATTCGCTCAGGTGTCCTAAAAACATCAAATATCAACATGATTATTTTTGACGAAGCCGATGAGATGATTACCAAACCAGCTTTCGGAGCTGCGACTTTAAAAATTATCAAAGATTTCCCAGATGCACAAAAATTTTTTTTCTCTGCAACATATTCAGAAATGTCTCAAAATGCAGTTGCTAAATTAGTCCCTAAAGCAGACAATTTTTGAAAAAAATACAAAGGCTGACAAAATTTTGTTGTATTATATTGAAGTTGACCGAAAGAATAAGATCGCTACACTTAAGAGCTTGTTTGA
The DNA here is from genome assembly GCA_036419045.1 of Scirpophaga incertulas. Lineage (NCBI taxonomy): Eukaryota > Metazoa > Arthropoda > Insecta > Lepidoptera > Crambidae > Scirpophaga > Scirpophaga incertulas. The sequence goes on from JAYEAL010000081.1 coordinate 66,116, forward strand.
GTATCTTAATGTTGTTCAAACTATTATTTTTGTTTATAACAAGTACATGGCTGATAAAATCAAAGAAGATATGGAAAAAGAGAACTATTCAATTTCAATTATCCACGGTAATCTCACCCCTCAGGAGAGAGATAGTGCTTTGAAAAATTTTTTGAATGCAAGAACAAAAATTTTAATTTCAACCAATGTTTTTTCTCGAGGAATGGATATTCCCCAGGTGAATTTGATTATCAACTTTGATATTCCCAATCATGATCCCGATGAGGATATTCAAACATACATTCACAGAATAGGAAGATCTGGTAGATTTAATAGAACTGGATTTGTTATTGATCTAGTTTCAAATGAGCAAGACCTTAAATTGGTTATGGACATTTATTCAAATATAGGATCAATCTCTAAAAAATTTACTTTGGAAGCATTACAAGAAGCTTTCATAGAAGATGATTTAATATTATAATAATTTTTTTCTGTTTTTATTTGCTATATATCCATTTTTTGAATCGATATTAAATGTTATTTAAGGAGGCATGATCCTGGAGAGTTTACAATGAGCCAAATGGCTCTGCTAGTTAGATTATGTTAATGTAGCTGGACCCTGTATTAGGCAGCAATAAAATTAATTCGCTGTTTAAAATTATCAAAAATTTTAGGTTAAGATATATGATATCTATGTTTCCTTAATAATATAATATTAAAATGGTACCTGGGATGGGTTGGCTACAGAAAAGAGATAGGGATTAGCCAAAAACTGAAGCATACATTCAGTCGTTAGTCTTGAAGAAGACTTTAGAGAGCATTTCATTTGAAAGAAGACGTGTTTTTGAAGAGGATGATGATCACAATGAGGTTGATGCATTGGTTAGTAAGACTAATGAGATGTCAACACGGGGCGAAATCTAGGTTACTCAATAATAAAAAACAATTTGTCTTTAAACCTTAAATAAATTTATTTTGAATCGTTTTCACTTCATGCACAATCCACAGTCAGGTGCATCAACTTCTCCTTCCTATCCAAATCAATCTTCTTTTCCATTGTGATATCACCTCTATTATACTCATAGGAAATATTTTCAAGAATTTTCTTAAGAACGATAAATTGAATCTAAGATCGAATTTTGACCGTTAATCGGACCTTTTTGTAACTTAATAATTATTAAATTTTATTTAAGGCTTAAAAACAATTGTCTTTTATTATTAGTAGTCTTAAGTTTTCTCCTATTAACTCTCATTAATCTTACTGATCAAAACAGCAACTTAATTTTATACTCTTCAAGAACACACCTATAAATATGAAATGCTCTATAATGTTTGCTTCAAGACTAACAATTAAATATATGCATCAATTTTGGACTGCTCCTGATTTCCTTTCTATATTTTTGTTGTTCTAAAATAGATGGTATAATTTAATTAAAGGACTGTATTGTTTGCCATAAAACTAATGAATTAGGAAATTCCTTCAAAAGTGAATATACGATTCGAATTTTTTTTAACAATGAAAAATTATTTTTTTAATCTATACTTATAATATAAATCTGTAGAGAAGTCAATTCTGTACATTAAATATATTTAAAAATTACTAGCAAAGGGTAATAAGGGATCGTTAGTGATCCCAAAAATGCAATCAGTAAAATTTTTGTCTGTCTGTCTGTTTAAGATTTTAAACTTTCGCGTTGCATTATACATATAAGATATAGTTTCGGGACGTAACGCGACGTATATAACGTAGTATGTAAGTACTACTTACTGCTCGACGTTTCGGCTAGGTTGCACTAGCCGTGGTCACGAGCTGACTGGCGCGCGCGGTCGTCTGCTCAGGCGGGCTCGTGGTTCTTCTTCTACCCACATATTATCAGTATTAATGTCACTTCGGCACACCACACTGACGGTATCAGGGTTTATTTTTGATTTTGACGGCACAGTACGCGGCGTACATTTGTTTATCACTGGATTCCACGCTGATGATAATTTGAATCCATCATCCCGATTGAAATTCTTATGTTTCTTTATCTCAATCGCTTCACGAACTATTCTTGTATGATAGTAGCGATCATTGGAGAGGATTTTTGGATCATGTAACTCCATCCAGTGATTAACTCCACATTTAAGTAAATGTTCAGCCACTGCGGATTTATTTGTCAGTCGATTTTTGACCGCTGAGATATGTTCTTTAACACGTTCAGCTATTGACCGCTTTGTTTGTCCTATATACGAACTACCACAGCTGCAATCGATTTTATATACACCCGGAGTTTGAAATGGGATGACATCCTTTGGTGTTCGCAGTAATTTTGACATTTTGCACTACAGTCTCAATTTTGTCCGTTATGCCTTTTATATATGGTAAAAATACTACTTGGCGAGTGACTTCTGTACGTCTTTCCGTACGTACGTGACATTAATACTGATAATATGTGGGTAGAAGAAGAACCACGAGCCCGCCTGAGCAGACGACGCCGCGCGCCAGTCAGCTCGTGACCACGGCTAGTGCAACCTAGCCGAAACGTCGAGCAGTAAGTAGTACTTACATACTACGTTATATACGTCGCGTTACGTCCCGAAACTATATCTTATATGTCTGTCTGTTTGTCTGTATGTTCAGGCATCACGTAAAAACTAACGGTTCGATTTCGATGAAACTTGGTATAATTATACCTTATTATCCTGGGCATAAAATAGGATACTTTTTATCCTGGAAAAATACGTAGAAAAAAAAATCTTAATTTTTCAGTTTTATTCATTGACGTTATTCTGTAGAACCGCGAACACACAGTGGATTCAGCGCCGTAGCCTGTAGCGCCGAAAGTCGGATTTGGCTTGAATGATCTAATAAAATGCCCGCGACAGTATGTCTATCTTTTAATGTTAACTCACTAGAATCGTTTTTATGGTAACCAAATTTGGATATGTCGCGTTGTCAAGATCGAGTTGTTTGCAAAAATAAATATGATGTTCAAAATAACTATTCCACGCGGACGAAGTAGCTGGCACCGCTAGTTTATCATATATTGTGTAAAATATATACAGTTTCCTATATGTTAGAAATATCATTAGATAAATTATTCAATTTATTAAACAGTAATTGTATTAAAAATATTTTGCTTTTGTGTTTTCTTTGTCTACTCGTCAAGCATTCAGGAACATCCTAACCATTCTAAGTAAACCTTTTCATTTTATAGGTTAATCAACTATACTTTTATAATAATAAAATATGCTTCAAGCGTTTCTTGAGCACGATAAATTAAATATAAGACTAGATTTTATTTGTTAATACGACTTATTCGGCGTATGATTTAAAAAATCAGTTACAATTTAATCTCAAGTAAAACTTATAGAATTCTCCGCTTTACATTACATAAAAAGTTATATTTTTAGCTTATAAAGACAATATTTTAATTTTAGTCACTAATATTCTCATAAGACCCTTAGTCTGCTTAATAATAAAAGAAATTTTGATCTTAATACGTAAATATCTTCTTGCTTAAAATGTTAATATCATATCCATCGGAAATACGATTTAATTGTCAATGAGTTATCACTTATCTACAAATTTAAAGTGAAAATAATACCATATGTGATTACCTGAGATGGTTTGGTTACGAAATACCACAAAAAATACTGTAAAGAGATAGGGATTCACCCCAAAACCGAAGCATACATCCAGTCATTAGTCTTGAAGATGACATTAGAGATCAATTCATTCAAAAGAAGACGTGGTATTGAAGTGAATAATGGTCACAATGAAATTAAGACATTGGTTAGTAAGATCAATGATACGACAACAAGGGATGGAATCGAGCCTGCTGAACAAAAAAAGAGAATTTGTAAATAAATTTATTTCAGGTTTAAAGATAAATTGTCTTTTATTATTGAGCAGACTCGATTCCATTCCCTGTTGACATCTCATTAATCTTACTAACCAATGCCTCAACTTCATTGTGTCCATCATCCTCTCCAAGACCACGTCCTCCTTCAAATGAAATTCTCTTTAAAGTCTTCTTCAAGACAAAAAAGACAACTTGTATAAACCTTAAATACATTTATTAAATTCATATACATCGTATAAGTTAGGTTTAAAGTTTAAAAAGCTATTTACTAGCCGTTGTTTTTTGTTTCATAATTAGGGGTTTACGGCATTAGAACATTAATAATTCTGCTTATGAAGACTTATATTTTTGGTTTGCTGGGTAAAAATAGAGAATTTCAATACCAAACTTGATTTAAAAATTACATTTGCGTTAGAATTTTATAAGTAGGTCGTCCATGAGGACAATTCCAAGGAAGATCCAGGCTAGATAGATCATTGACTATCTTTCTCATATCTTTATATCCCAAAGAATCACCAATCATAACACTTGATCTGCAAGCCTTATATGCCATTATATTTTTAAATTTACTAGAGTGTTTATTACCTTCTGTTATATTTTCTAATAAAGAAAAAAATCATCTTCAGTAAAAAAATTATTGTGGTAAACAGGCACTGAAACCAGCATATCTTTCTTGACCACAAATCCATTTTCTTCAAATATTAACATATTCTCATTAAGCACAATTTCTTGAATCGGAGTCAAATTAAGCTTTATAGGGTTTAAAAGCAATTGTTTCTTTAGAATAAAATACTTTTTCAATAATTCAAAGTTGTAGATTTCATTAGCAGCATGCTGATCAACCGCAATCAATCAATTTTTATTTTCCTTATTTAGTGTGCATAGAACAAAGCCCTTATTAAATTGACCTATAATATCCATCTTAAGAAAGTCATCCTTCTCAATCACTATATTATTATAATTTAGTCGCTCTTCTTTTAAATAAAAATAAGCAGATCTATGCTCTAATTTATCATAACACTCATATTCGCTATAGTTAAGGTTCAAACTAGAAAGCTTTGAGGGTCAGCACAGAGAACTATTTTCTATTTTTAAGAGTCGGATTTTATGGAACTGTGGCAGCAATTGGGCTTTTCAAATATTTTGCAGTTTACATCGCCATCTATCTATGTAGACCTAATATCTAAATTTTCATCACTATTTTCTGGTATTGTTAGTTTACTCTGAGAACTTGAGGATTTAAAGTCCAAGCCCTTCAAATTCCTTTCGTTGGCCACATTCTTGCCTTAAATTAATTGATTAGATGAAAAATATTTATCTAATTCCGCTTTTATTCTGCTCTCTATATATTTATTATTTTTTAAAATTATATCGGCTTTATCAATGGCCAAATTAATGTCGCCTACCCCCTTTAAAATCAATATATATGTCGGCTGATAATTAAAGAACATCGAAAAGGTTTTCCCAACCAGCTCGGATATTTTTTCATAGCGACAGATTCTCTTTTGAAACAACATTACCTGAGTCTTTGACTTGTCAAAAGGAAAAAGGTAAAAATCAAAGAGGGAATCTATTAATTGGAACATTGGCGGCTCATGGATTTTTTCAGCATATTTCTGAGTATTTGAAGAGCCTTGTTGGCAAAATAATGTTTTTCCCTTATAATTGAAGGTGAAACTTACATCATAAACATAGCTGAATGACTTTAAAAGATACAGAATCTTATTTAAATGGCTTCTCATATATTTTAAGTTGATAGATTTACGTATAGGCGAGTTTTTGAATAAATTAGTAACCTTGACCGCAGTACCCATTTCACGAGGATAGCTAGCGGCAGTGTATGTATTGTAATTAAAGGATCTTCCTATATTATCTTTACAGGTTCTGGTTATGATTTCTACATCTGCTTGCTCTAAAATGGATGCAAGGACTTGCCCGCGAAATCCGTGCTCAAAAGAGCTGTTTCCGTAATCCATCCCCAAAATCTTGTATGAATTGTTTTCTTTTGAAGTATGTCCGAATTTGCAAGCATCATTTAAATTTTCAATTCCATTTCCGTTATCTTCAACCGTAATAGACAAATCCTCAACCATGATTCTTATACGACTAGAATTTGCATCCAAAGAATTTTCAACAAGTTCCTTTATAATTATATATGTGCTGTGTATATATTGTTGTGCCTTTATGGTATTTGATGTATTCAGTGGATTTTTTTGCATCCTTGATATCTTGAAAAGTTTTGAATATATATTTTTGGCGGCATTTTATCATAAGATATAGCATTTTGATTTTTAGACAATATACGATCTTTTAAATATGTAGATTTATTTTGTAACCAAATAAAAAATATTGAAATTGTTCGGGATAGAATAATTAAATAAATAAATAATTAAGTAAACATAGTAATAACGAATAGAAATGTATAAGTTATATAAGATAGTTAAGAATAGTACTAAGCGTAGATAAGAAATAAAGATAAACGTAGCTTAGGAAATGAATAAATAAACATAGAATAGGTTCCCTTAGTGATAAGACTACATATAGTATGTAAGATAGGTATATACATTGATTAATAATTCTTTAAATTCCTTAGAAAAAGACAGTAGCGTAAGAATGTAAACATATGAGTTTTGTGGAAAAAGTATGAGAGATATAGGGAAATTGTTATTGAATTAGGGTATACTATATGTAAATGCATTAAATGAACACTATTACGAGTAAATAGGGCACAATAAATTATAAAATTGTAAACGACCAGCCACTGAGAAATCACAAAATGTATGGAAATGTCGAATTAATGTCCTATCGCACGCCGATTAAAGTGCATATATATGTATATCACAGAGCATTCTCAGTGGTAGCGAGTTAAGATATAGACATAGACATAGACATAGACATAACTTTATTTGCAACCTTGACACAAAATATACACCTAATATTATTAAAAATACTTAGATAACATTGTGCCCTAGTAGCAAACAGGTCTCGGCTCAGCGTTGTGCTTCACATAGCGCGAAGCGCTGATATTCTGCCGAAACCCTTTGAGAGGGTAAGTAAACTAGACAGCAGACACACAGAAAGAAACAGACAAACCTAAGCATACATATTACATTAATAAATAAAGCGCAATACGTGAATGTAGACAGATAATATTAATATATATATATACACACATACATACATATACACATACATACATATACATATACATACACATACAGATACATATTTCCCAATTAGCCATCAGCATACAAATGGAGAGTCAGCATATCTATCAGGCAAACCAGTTCTTTGTTTTTGTAACACATGTTTTTTTAACTTTTTTTTAAACGTAGATCTACACTTTAGTTGCCGTATGGGAGGTGGGATGTTGTTCCAACATTTGGTTGCCTGATAGCGAAAACTTCCCCTAAACGCCGCAGTCTTATGCTGCTGATATGACAGTAGAAACCTAGTTGGTCTTCTCGAATACCCATAACTTGCAGGAAGGCCGAGTTTGGAATACAAATATTCGGGTTGTTGGTTCATTAAAATATCATGAACCAAGCATCCCATATGTACCAGTCTCCGTGAGTTTAAGTTTAATATACCTGAGTCATTAAGATATGGCGATATATGAGACCGAAATGGTGTATTGTAACAGAAACGATAGCAAGCATTTTGTACCCGTTGCAAGATACGAGCATATTTTGACAATAATCTCGGCCCATATACTAAGTCACCATAATTCAACTTAGATAAGACTAGTGATTCAACTACTTTTAACCTGACTTCTTCACTTAAGAGGTTGCGGATCTTATAGAGAATCTTTAGACGATAGAAGCAGTTCCGACCCAGTTCAATGAGATGCTTTTCAAAACGCAACCTGTCATCAAAAATAATTCCTAGATTTCTAGCTTCCTTCACCTTTTCGAGATCTTGATCAATAATTCGCACTTTTGGATTCTGCTCTTCAATCAGTCTTACTTGTTGCTTAGTGCCTATAATTAAAAATTTTGATTTCGATGGATTCAAGACCAGTGCATTTCTCTCCGCCCATTCCGATATACGGGTTAGATCTGAATTTAAGTACGCGACTTTAGTAGCAGTTTCTTCAGGGTGAAAGGAAATGAATACCTGTACATCATCCGCATACAGATGGTATTGGGAGTTACGCACATGTTGTGTCATATCAGCAGCATAAATAACAAAAAGCAGAGGACCCAGAATCGAACCCTGCGGGACCCCCCGCGGAACAGGTTTTACCGCGGAATTCAGCCGCACCCCGTCTGACCCCACAACTTCAACATACTGAGACCGACCACAAAGGTAACTTTCAAACCATGATAAAGAAGCGGCGTCAATACCATAATAAGACAGTTTAGCGAGAAGAAGTCCCACGTCAAGACTGTCAAATGCACGGGAAAAGTCAAGCAGTGATAGAATAGTCCCATTACCATTATCTTGAGCCGCCAATATCGAATCGACTACATCCAATAATGCGGTAATTGTTCCTCTTCCTTTTCTGAATCCAGACTGTACTGCTGGTAAAATTTTATGTGTCTCAATATATTTACTCAGCTGAGCATGTACTACTTTTTCAATAATTTTTGACAGGAAGGGTAAAATACTGATTGGGCGAAGATCTTTAGGCTCAGTAGGATTAGGAATTTTTGGGATTGGTCTAACTTTAGCTAGTCTCCACTGACTTGGGAATTTAGATGTCGTTACTGACCTATTGACAATTTCAGTAATTGCTTCAAGTGAATAAGGCAAGGTAAGTAAAATCATGTCTCTTGAAATTCCATCTACGCCGTGGGTGTTCGTTTTAATCGACAGAATAATCTTAGCAATTTCACTACTATGTACAGGATTAAGTGAGAGTTGCAAGCCATGATACTTGTTCTGTTCGTAGAACCGAACCGTGTCACTCTGAACTGTACCCTTACTAGGAATGTTCAAAAAGTGGTCGTTAATGTCATTCAAATTGTCAAAATGTTCCTGTATGTCATGACTACTAACATCAAATAAAATATTCTTTTTGAGTCCCTTCCACAATGACTTACTATCATGCACCTTGGAATTGATACACTGGTTGAAATAAGCACACTTCTCGCGATAAATACTGGACTTAACCAGGGCCTTCAAAGATTTATAATACTGCTTATGCTTATCCAGTTTTGTGACCCGGTAACGACTGTGTGCTTTATCACGGAGCTTAATCATAAGTTTTACCGTAGTAGTTAACCAAGGCGCTGGTTTATTTTTAATTACCACAGTTCGAATCGGTGCATGAATATCAAATAATGATATTATCAAATTATTGAACTTACTGACCATACAATCGACAGTGGGGGAGTTAAGCACAGGTGACCAGTCAACATTTGAAACGTCTCTATTAACATTATCCATATTAATATCTTTTATCAGTCTAAATGAAATTTTTCTAGGTAAAATTTTTTTCTTTGGAATATTCAAAGTAACATTTATCATGGCATGACCCAATGACCCCGTTATATTAGTAACAGATAAATCTTTAACTCTAATATCTGTACAAATCAAGTCTATTAAAGTTTCGTTATGAACTGAAAAATGCGTAGGCTGATCTACCATTTGTTGCAAATTTGTGTAGTTTAAAAATTGCCTTAATTTATTTGCCATTTCATTGTTATTTACTAAAAGATTTATATTAAAGTCGCCTAAAATTATAACATGATCATAAGAAGAAAAATGAGTAAAGGAATTGGTCATATATAGTATCGGATATACACTCCGAATGTATGCCCCAAAGGGGAAGGACTTAAAGCTTATAGGTAATTTGTAGGGGGTAAATTAAGCCAAAAATAGGGATGAAAATTCACCCTCTCCGACGTATTATCGAGTATATCTCGAGGACTATATAACATATAGTTGTATTGTAAACGGCAGAATAAAGAGAAAAATAAGCCCCTGCAGATTACCTATGTATGAAAGGGATGAAAATAAGGGAACACATAAATAATAAGAATTTATTGTAAGAATAATAGTAAAATAAAGGGCAAAATGGGGTTCGACAGGTGCTTTCTGTACGGTAAGACCTCGCCAGGGGGGTCTCGAAAATCCCATTTTTTGGTAGGGATTTTCTCTGGAATAAATTGCGGGACTCCCCCGGGTCGATACGGATTACGACGGGGACCTCCTACTGAAGCGGACGACTGTCCACCACCGAACAGAAAGCTCCTGAAGACCCTGCTGGCCGACCGAACAAAGAAAACTGGCTTCTCATTTCTTCCTGCAACCACCACCGGGCCGCAACGCACCGTTCGAATCCTTCACCAACCCCAGCATTGAAGTGTGCCGACGTGCCTCCAACCCGGAAGAATAAGTGTGCGTCGTGCACAGAAATTATTTCAAGGTTATTTTAGACATACAGCTTAGTATATCTTTCGTGTAGTACTCAATTTAATCAGATAATTCAAGCACAGTCTATCACTTTAAAGCAATTATATCATATCAAAGTTTTATATTATAGAAATAATTAATTCTGATAGAATATAAGAAGTCACTGTAAATTAAAATGAGGAAATTTAAACCAAGGCTGGTATTAAAATACAACATAAAGGATTATTTGTATATGGCAAATGAGAAAAACAAGTTTAGATAAAGTGTTTATCATTACCAAGATCTGTTAAAGCATGTTGAGAACGAAAAATCGAGAAAGTATGATTTAAAGGTTTGCAGGCTAGCATTATTTACAATTCAACTGAAATATAACCACATGATTTGACCTGAACGGGCTTGTATAAAATAATGTTAATAAAAAACTTTAATTTATTTATAGACTAGTTTGATATCAAATTCAGTCCTTGCCCTTGTAAACTTCTATTCTATAAACAATATATAAACTTTGGAGCTCATTCCGATAATACCTTAGCAAGCATCGATTACAGATGGCAAATTTTAACTAGCTTCAAGCCAGGCCCTCTACAATAAATCTAAATAGTTTGTTTAGGTACTTGAACTCAATCCTTTACGGACATTGTAGCCCAACTCATCCAGCTGGGGGTTTTATGGTAGTTGACGCTGCCTATGAGAACGCTTTATTTTTATAGGCCGACCGAAATTCGCACCATCCTGGGATTGAACCCGGGCTTTGGAGTTCTTAGAATCAAACTTCGTATTATTGCACCATACGGTCTAAAATAACGTTAATAGGATTGAAATTAGGCTCAAAACTAAACTAAAGCATACATTTAATCTTTTACCATTGAAGGAGATTTAATGGTTTTTTATTCTATTAAAGAGACAATTTTAAAAGCTTTGATTATCACATTTATATTTAAATTATAATAGCCATATCATATTCATTTTGATAGAATAGTCTTGAAGTTGACTTAATGTTAAAACCCAAGTTAGTCTTTAAATTTTAAAAATTAATAAATTAAAACTTATTTTCGCTGTAAGGTTTTCATCATTACTATGATTAGTTAATTGAAATTACTGTTTTACTTAACATATATCACAAAAAAATTAATATAAAGCCACGATCTGGAACATATTCTACAACAAAAAGTTGATTGTTAGTTTTTATAATTTATGATAAGTTGACTAACTTTTGAGAGGGGATATACTGGATAGATGAAATTTTGGTGAAATAATAAAATAAATAAATACTGTAGTAGCCTCAACAAAAAATTGATTAAAGTTTTACCTTAACTTATTAAAATTTAAATGCAAATAATCATTTTTTATTTTGTTGTCTCGAGCGGTGCTCGCCTAAGCGTGGATCTAAAATTATCAGAGTAGAGATTTATGATCTCGATAAATTTGAAGAATCTCCAAACTTAAAGTTTTGTGAATGTAATGCTAAGACATGCACGCAATATGTAGTGGATAGTGATAATTTGTTATTTGATGACATTTATAACTCCGCAAAAAATTTAATTGTTAAAATTCATAAAAGCATGGACAAACTGTAATTTATTTATACTAATATATACATACACTAAATGCTTTAAATAAAGACAGTTTTTAATGTATTGTTTTTTATTCTTCCCTACGAATTCTGTAAGCATACTATTAATCATTTACAAAACATGAAATGAATATTAAAGTTTAAAACTATATAATGTCAATAATTATTAAATTGAATTAAGATTCCTAAGCAATTACTAAATATTTCCTTTAATAAATCTATTGCACTTAAATAAGTGCAATAGATCTTTTTTTATTATAGTAGCTACATATAGCTACTATAATAAAAAAGATCCATATTATTATATCAGAACAGTATGATCAGGATTTAAACCTTACGTAAGCGCTACTAAGATACACTTTATCAACCAGTCACTTGTGTTTAGGATTCAATATAAATTTTATATGCTCACATAATTATAGTGGTAGGTATCCAACATAAAAAGGGAATTTTGTACCTTATTTGAACCAAGTATGGGGGTCTTTAAGGGAGAGCCAATCCATTTGTCTATTCAGCCTGGTGTAAAGCCAATATTCATGCCAGTGAGAACCGTTCCATTTGCATTAAAAGACAAAGATAAAAAAGAAATTGAAAGATTGGTTGCAAATAAACGAATTGAACCGGTGGAGTACTCTGTATGGAGCACTCCAGTGGTCCCTGTGCTAAAATCTGATGGAACGGTTCGCCTGTGTGGTGATTTTCGAATTACAATAAATAGGTATTTGCAAATTGATCATTACCCTTTACCTACTATTAATAAAATTTTAATGAAATTGCAAGGAAATAGTTATTTTTGTGAATTAGATTTGCAGGAAGCATATTTACAAGCTCCCTTAGATAAAGAATCTCAGGAACTGGTCACAATAGTAACAGAGGAGGGTATCTACAAATACTTATATTTACCTTTTGGTGTTAGTACAGGCCCTGGTTCATTCCAAAGACTAATATCACAAAAATTAAGTGGCTTAGATTTAATAGTCTACATAGATAACATATATATATCGAAATAGAAGTGAGGTTACACAAATCTACCTACCTAATTGGAATCTATCCAGTGGGTATTGAAATGAGACAAAACATCTAAGGAGTTGATATGCTTTTAATTGTTTTATCATTTATGTCTAGGAGGGTATTTATTACAGTCTGTTCAGCAAGAGACAGTCACTATGAGAAGAACAGACAAGAAACTCATA
>JAYEAL010001072.1:0-15884 GCA_036419045.1 Scirpophaga incertulas
ATATACTCATATAGATATGTACATCGAGATTTCTCATCTAAATTGGGGTGTACGATTTAAATTTTACATTCATCATAGCATTGGGCCGCATGTGGAGGGTACCTAATAACAGTTTTCCTTCAACGAAGAATTGTCGGAACATTGCACTTAAATGAAAATAACATTCAATATATTCGTGGTGGATTCTAACACCGAATCTACTAATTACCAGATCAATATCATGATCACTGAGACACCATAACTCAGATAATCAGTTTTACATTTTCGGTTAAATGTTTTAATGACGCCTGCATGACGTAAATAATTATTAGATTGGCTTAAGAAATCACTCTGCTAATATAAAAAATTAAAATACCAAAATTTTTAAACTCTTACTTTTAAAACATACCAGCAATTACACCTTGCTGAATACTTAATACAATAGCTTGGAAATCAGGCCGCCGTCGCGGAACTCACAGGAATTATGCCTCGCAAATCTGGCGTTAATTCCCGCAAAGCCCTCAATTTGGTACTTCGTTTGTACACACCGCAGCCCGTTCCATACCTGGCTATAGCCACACCTGTGTTATTCGACTCGCGCCCGCGAACACGACGAGTTTCTCAAGTCGACACCGAATTTGGGAAGTTTGCCGACAATATTGCGAACTGACGCCAACCTCCCTCGCCTCGCCACCTCGATCGTTACCTTCTAGAGTGGTGAAATTGGCGAGTTTCTTACAAAAATATTGAAAATATCAACCTATCAGCAAATTTACTATTACTGGTAATTTCGATCGTGTTAAAGTTCCTTACATTATGGAAAATTTTATTGCATACCACGTCCTTTGTTCTGAACTGACCAAAAATTACACGTATATTATTACGTCACATAACGTACGTCATATTACGTCGTATATTTTTATCTCATGATAATTGAAGAAAATGTGGAACGTGGAAACAAGCTTTATGCGGACACGAAAGTAGAAATAAAAACCGTAATGGGTGAATATTAATTTTTTTATTTATTTTTTATTTTTTTAGCCTAGCCCAAGGTAAGCTCTGTAAGGCTTGTGCTATGGGATCTAGGGCAACGGATATACATACATATATTATACATATATAAATAATTTTTATTGAAATATATATGAACAACAATGACTAAGGTACAAATGCTCGCATTCATCACACAAACATCTGCCCCCACCGGGATTCGAACCCGGGACCTCAGAGGCGATGGCGACACCTTGAAACCGGTGTACTATCCACTCGACTATGGAGGTTGTCAATATTGATTGAGTTATGAATATTGATTATTTATTTGAATAATTAATAAAAAAACGTGTTAGGAGAGAGTTTTTAAAATAATTCGAACAATACAAAAAAAAGCAGACAAATGTATGAGTTAAAAAAAAAATGACTTCTCACCTTAATTCAAATTAAATAACAATTTAACTATTTGAATAAAGTAATAATCTATAAAACGTAATTTTAAATTAGCTTTCATTTAAAAAAAAGAATTAAAATTGCAATTTAAGGAAATAAATCAAATAAATTAAATTTAAAACATTGTTTCGTTCGTTAATTTTATTTAATTATTAATATTTTTTTATTAAACTAATTAACTTTTTTCTTTACTTTGAAATTCTTCTATTTATCTTAATAAATTTCAACTAATTAATTTTTATTTCAAAATCTAATCATTCGTTAATTTTATAATATATATATTATTCAAATTTCAAGAACTCGGGAACCGGGTATGTTATTTAGTTAATATTAATGCTTAATGCCAAAAAAGAAATGAGGTGAAGTAAAACTGAGAACCTTTCTTCGTTGCAAAGGCAGTTCGAAGTCACTATCAAGTTGACATTTCTAAATTTAAATAGGAATAAATAAAATTTTAGCACGAACACTAATACTGAGGTCTGCCCGGTAACTTATCTTAGCATTCACGTCAAAGTGTACTAGGTAGAGGACGGGTCCAGGCCGGGCCCATGTCTGCGGCTCCTAATGTCATCGCCGGGGGGTGGTGGAGGCGCACGTACCGACTGTTAAAACGTTACATGTCAGCAGGCGGAGTCTCCGAGCTAATCACAGGTCCTCTGATAATGCCGTGACCTCTGCGTCTGCTCCGGCCATTAAGCCGATGGGCCGAACGTGAACGCATAAGTTTTGCATAATCAATTTGATTATATGTCACAAATGTAGAGTTGTGGATGCGTTTAAATCAAAATTATGAATACAATGGTATTCATAATTTTGATTTTACTGTAGCTTTAGTAATAGAGATGGGCCGAATACGGACTTTGCCGAATACGAATATTCGGCCGAACATTCGGTTCAGCTCTTCCCGAACCGAATATTCGGTTCGCGCGAACCTGTATAAACAGGTTTATAAAGAAATAAATTCTCGCACTCAGCCATTTTTAGCCGAGACATTGAGAAACGGTGATGATGAGAGTACTGACGAAGACGATGACAATAATCGGGTGGCTCAGACTGTTTCAAATTCTACTCATGCAGATTTTTGGAGCTGTTTTGAAGAAGTTGCCTCAACAAAGCTACCAGCGATACCGACCGATAATTCAAAAAGTCCTGTTACAACTGAACTGGACAAATATTTACAGGAGTACCTTCTACAGCGAGATAAAAGTCCTTTTGAATGGTGGACAAAAAATAAAATAAAATATGCCTTAATGTCAAACATAGCTAAAATATACTTGGCAGCGCCTGGGTCTTCAGTGTATAGTGAACGACTCTTCTCGGAAGCTGGGAATGTTTATGAAAAAAACGTAACCGTCTCATGCCTGATTAAATTATAATTATAAATAAATAGGACTAAACTTTTGGTAGCTTTTTCAATTTTAATATTTTAAATTCTTTTCGATCGATTAAAAAGAGATTATGTTTTATTTTAGTGAAAGAAGAAACACCACTTTTTATCTAATTTATATCTTTATTGAAAGAAGACTGTTACTCGTAATTTAGATTATATGTTTAAAACTGATGTTGAGTTTAAAACTTTAGGATGATCATTAATTTAATAGTTACTTACGTTACTTATCGTTCCTAATCCTAATGTTCCTATCATTAAGAGCATGCAAATGCTAAAGCTGATTAATAAAACAATTTTGGTTTTTCTTACTTAAGCTACGGTTTATTGCAAATTATTTATTATATATAATATATATTATATTTACATTTTGACGCATATTTATATCTTTTTATTAGTTGCTTACTGAGAATGCTGGTATAGGATGCCAAACCGACAAATTACGAAACAACCTACACTCGTTATTTACTTTGTTTATTCGGTAATTATTCGGCAATGTAACCGAACTATTCGGCCGAATACGAACACTGAAAAAGTTGCAGAATATGCCGAATACCGAATATTTATCGAATATTCGGCCCATCTCTATTTAGTAATGATTATAAGTCAATATAAGTGATCGTATAGGTAGAGCTTCAAATAATATATATTTAGAACAAACAACGCAACCAACGTAAGTTCGATTCTTTCCTTTTACAGCAACATTTCATCAATCAGTCATCGTTCCTCTGATGGTAACATCGTCGACGCGGGTTCACCCCGGTTGGTGGTCGCACGTTTGTCATTTCAATTCCGGCGCCTGCCCTTGATGGCTTTAACGACACTTCTGCATACTATGTAAAAGCTGTCAATCGTCGACCCTCCAGCTAAGCGACTTCAAAAGCTATTCCTTTTAACAACAGACGAGATACTATTATATAGTATATAAAACAAAACGACATGCTATTAATTACCTACTGCACTAATTAGGTTCTTGACTAAATACGAATATATACTTTTTATTGTGGCTTTTAAATAATGAAGTCAATATGACCTAGTAAGTTTATAATATATGAAGATAAGGTTATTCTTTACGTACTTTAAATTAAAGAGTTTTGTACTTATATTTAAAAATCAACAAGAAATCTTATATTTATAATGTTTATAAATATATAATACAAATATACAAACTTCCTAATTAACGCCAAAAACATTTATATATTTATTTATTTTACAATTTATTGTACACAACATAAAAACATAATTAGAAATAACACAAAAAACATGAAAGAGCACAAAAGATTAGGCTTATCTCTTACGAAATCTCTTCCAGCCAACCTGCAGTAGAAAAAATACAAACATTGTGCAACAAACAAAATACATTGTTAAATCCTCTACTATATGTGCTATTATTGTTTGTTAAATACCTTACAAAGCTATCTAACAAATAATTAACGTCAAAAAGTAAGCGTTAAAATGTATGTCAAATGAAAATAGGTTAATATTATTTTAGATTTTAGAACTAGATTCATATAGTGCGTAATCATTTTCCTTTCCCAAAAGGCAAAATAGAAATGCAAATTTGGTAACATTCGCACTCTTTGGTCCTAAAACAAATACCTTTGTTTGAGAAACTTGATTAGTCACAGATATTGCCGATACTGGTACTGTTCACAAACATTCTATAAAACAAAATATTTGAAAAATTAGAGCCAGCGTAAATATATTGCAATTTGTTCGATAAAAAAGCTGTGTTAATGTGCATAAAATATTTGACCTATCATCAGAGATTTCCATGCAACTCAGTAATTTGATTTATTAAAATCCAAATATATATACGAATCGGTACCGATCACCAATCGGTATATATTTGGTATCGCAGACATCGCCCAGCTAAAGCATCAACATAACATAAACATTTTCCGCGTACTTACTTCCATAAATTAGTTCTCGCGAAGTCGTGTTATAAATACTCGCAAAACGTCAGGCCAGTTGCTCATTACTGCTAATAGTTTTATTTATCGGTTTCCTGCGCATTTCATAATAGCGCCTCTAACTCTAAGCGTCGAAAGTAACTGTGGACTAACACCACTGCACATAACGAGTCAAATAATAATATAATTATTTGGATGCGTTACACTGTCGCAAACAAAGCAGTTAGACAGCGGCAACGCGCATATTAGCTATAATATGCGCGTTGCCGCTGTCTGAGACGTCTTAGCGAAATTTTCAAATTATAACGCTTACAATGTAAAGTTTCCCAGACGTTTACCCGAAAAAAGTTGTTCGATAATCACCTATCATTACCCGCTGGAGGCGTCGGCTAGCGTACACAAAGGGTGCTACCGGAAGAAAACGACGAAAATTAAAAGTTTCCTCCAAACAAAACAACAGCTGTCATATTAAACCGTCAAAGTAAAGATTACAAATGAAATATTCACGGTGAAAGCGGGGTTCAGCCGTGGTTATGTAAATAAGTGGCTACGAAAATGTACATAATTAGTTTACACGTTTTCTCTGGCGGCCTCCTCCCCGTGGCATATTGCCGTCTGTGGGGGGAGATCGGCCCGCGATACACTTGCTAAGGGTACATTTACATGAATCACACATCCATTACCCCCTGTATTCAAATAGGCTGCATGTGTTCTCTTCACATAACCTAGATATCGGATAGGGTTGTATTGCGTGTATCAATCAGCTATTATTGGATTGAAAAATGGACATATGTCGCTACTAAAACATTATCTTTGAATTTTTTTTTTATAATTACCTGCTCAAAACACTCCTTTTAACCCTAATTAATAGGAAGCACTTTGCTATAAAATTACTGTTTGTTGACAGCAGTATCGTTTTACCTTTCTTATTTATTAATATTTCTCTACCTCATTGGAAGTATTCCACGTAAATATATAATAGTTTCTTTGGTCTTCGTTGTTTTTTTGTCGTACTTTATTACTTTGGTAATTTAAAAGATATGGAAGCTATTTATTTTTGCGTAACATTTTGACTTTAGAGTGTAATTTTTTATTATTATTAAATCTCACAATTACTTTATTTATATTGAAATAAACAACCACGAATGTTTCGTCACATTTTTGTAAATATACAACATGTATATTTGTCCATAACATTATTTTAATAGTTACTTTAATATCTATTGACATATATATAAAAGCTTCAAAAACTACATAGGGAAAATGTGAAATAAGCCAGATACCTAAAAATTCTTAAGTTTCCATATTCTATTTCATAGATAACGACCTATTACGTCACTCGAAAGTAATTCAATTGGTATTACTCACTGAAAGTACATAATTTAATAGAAGGCAAGTTCCGTAGAGCGACGTGTAATCTCTTAGCATGAGACAAAGCAAAGTGAATTTGCAAGTTGACGGGCGCGTCACCGCGGGGAGGCACGTCCTCCTTAATTCTTTTGTCGTTTTCAACTCCGTCAAATATCGCGTTTCCCTTTTGCATACATTTTCACTAGCCCCTCCCGTCCTAGCGGCACCCGACGCCGTCTCTCTCAAATAAAATTAGTGTCGGCAGCGTGACACCAACTGAATTTAAGCTTAATAAGATATTTATAAAGAAATATCCGATTCAGCAGCAAAGTTCAGAATTTGAGTCCGACTCCGCAAAGAGTTCGGTGGCGTTTTCAATTTAAACTTTGTGCAAGTTAAATAATGTGCGAGCTTCAGCGAACTCGATTCATTTAAGGTTTTAGTGAAATTAGCTTTTGAATTTGGATGATGCTGAAACATCCGCGGCGTCAGTTGCCGAGCTTAATATATTAATCTCGCTTCTTTGAAACAATTTACTGTTTGATTGAAGATTTCGAAGTGGTTATATAAAATGCCCCTTGAAGACTTTTCACTTTTGCGTCAGTGAAAACAAAACTTTGTTTTTTATTGTGGAAAACGTTCTCTTTGGGTTAAATCCCCAGTAACTTTGTTATTAAGACATTTTGTGTAATCGTATATAATTTACGGTTTGGTGGGCGGCTATGTTTTTACCAGTACTGAAGTTTTATATCTTTTGGTATATCAAACAATATTAAATAAAGGTTTTTGGTGTGTCAATATTTTTTTCAGTTGAGGTATCTTTGGCTGGGATGACAATGACAATGAGGAGCTATTTTTCTTGATTTTATTTGAACCCCGAGGATCATTTAGGAAAACTGAATCTTAAATTAAGTCTACGAGTATAAATATTTTTTAAATCTAAATAACAAATTACATAAACCATATAAAAAGCTTATTATAAAGTATCTAATTATATTACAGATAAAACTACACAGAGTACTTCTAACTACAATCAGTCACTCAACAAGCATTTTAAGGTCCAAAAATAATTATGTAATTTTTATATTTAAAAGGAGAAGATAAAAAATCGTCCTTTCGAGTTGCTCGTCTCTACTTCACGTAAAGGCCCTCCCAATATGCCCCCAACAAACTGGCTCAAGCTTTGACTTTTTAGTCAAAATGTGCGTTTATAAAGACGTTTGTTGCTATACTTTGATAGAGCTTGAAGTTTTGAACAGTTAAGAAGAAAACAACTAGTTGTCAAATGAATAAGTAATTAGCTTTTTTTTACAGTTTTTTATTACTTCAGTTATGTTGCTTTCAGTTCACTGATAGCAGTTAGTGAACTGATAACAGTTAGTAAGGAATTCAGTGTTAGTGGTGTTGTTGTGGAGTGAAGTGTGAATGGTCCGCGCGGCGTGTGTGCATTTTGCGCGTTTCGCCCACAACGTCTAATGTCGAGCATAAATCAGAGGTAACGCGCCCTCACCCCCTACACTGTCGATAAAATTCCAAATTGTTTTCTCGCCCCCGGTGGGCGCCGCCCTCCGTTCGCTCTTAAACGCCGTTTCAACTTGCACTTGTGAATCGCACTTTTTACTGTTCTTGAAATCGACGTCGCGCTGTTCCCATAGCTCATTCGTTACACTCCAATTTTTACGAGGCGTATTGCTTTACCATCGCGTTTTGTTGATTTTTCACATGTAAACTATGCTAGAGGCATACTGGCATTGGTAAATGCGAGCCAATTAGAAGATTAAGCGTTGACAATTACGGTGTCCGATCGCGATCGTATATCAACAATTATCGTGCGAGTGCGACAAATGGCGGGTTGAACCGAGCACGTGTAAGCGCGGTGTACGTCGCTGTTGTATGGTGAAATCGATGTCGGAATTATGTCAATAAATCATAAAATAAAATCAGTACTCTACAAATAATAGTTGCACAAAGAACTTGTTCACATTTTGACAACACTAAAATGATTAAAAACGAAGGAACTCATCTACGTAATTTAGATTCAAAGAGAAATATTTATTCGACCTAATCATTATTAATCTAATTTGCAGATCAAAGCGTTGCATGTGATAACACAATTTAAGAGACAGTTATTATGACACTCGGTCTAGAGACACGATAATATTTTAAACATTCATAATTTATTGCTATTGTCCGAATTTGCACATACAGAGATCACAAACAGAACGTTCGCTAGATATATTATTTATGGACAATAGAACTATAATGAGATATACGGTGGTGAAAGTAAATGAGTGCCTGTTTCTCCAGTGGATTGCGATAAGTGTTGGCAATGCAATACACTGAAAAATTTTTCAACAGGCCAGGCCCAAATAGATGATTGTAGCAGTTCTGGCGAACGTGCTAATTTAAAATTACTCATACTCAACTCGGTTGCAACATCCATCAATATAGTTGACGTGTGCTTTCATACTTGTTATACTAAATCAAATGTGTTTTAATGGGTAGCAAATAAAATCCGTATCCAAAATCCTGCTCAGTCAACAACCATCAAAATATTTGCCAAGCGTATGAAAAATGAGTCCCCGCTGAATAAGCTAACAGAGCACACAAAAGGGACAGGTTTTAAAATGAAACGTTCCACTGCTAAGTCCCGATTAGCATGGCAACTTGCGATGAGCAGACAAACGCGAAATATTTACATTATTGTATTACGCCAGTTAAAATAATCTGTTGGGTTATTGCAACGGGTCCAATCTGAATTATAACTGCACTGAGAAAATGGATTTTGTGCCTAAGACGAAACACGCCTTGCACGGTTAAATTGTAATTTCTTTTTGTGAATTTGTTACGCTTACGTTTATTTTTGCGTAGTTAAGCGAAATAGTTTGAAATAGTATTGTCATTCCAGTAAACGAAACCGTGGAAATAACACATAGCATAAGGCACTTTTGTAATTAGTCTTTTTCCAGTCAAGAAATTAAGTAGCAACTATTAAAAACGCCTTATTCTTACGGTGGTGAGCAACCGGTGAATATAACCATAAACAACGGCGCTTTTCGTCTTTTCGAAAAGGTTATTTATGATTTAGTAATACTAAATGCGTTTAATAATTAAACTAAATAAAACGTAAACGTAAGTTTTAAAATGCTTCTTCAATGCGGCAAATATTAACTTAACAGAGTTATTTTACACGGTAATGACAAATGTCATAATAGGTACCGCAAGACATATTTCTACCAAATAATACCTACCTACTAGCTGACGAAAAAGGGGCAAATGGTTTTTAAGTTATCAAACGATAATTTGCGACGCGGATAATTTTGTTCTTCTACTTCTGTATACCCATGAAATCTGAAAATTACCTATTTGATGGAATATCATTGATTGAAATCATTTTACCACAAATACCTACTTAGGTAGGTATACATTCGAGAAATTCAATAAGCTTCTATCTTTTTAACGTAGATACAGTCAACAGCACGTCAGTGTACTTAAAACTGTTTAAATTTCGTCGATTGATTTTCAACCCTATAAGTGGGCAGATAAAGCTTCAAATCGCTGAGATAAATTGACAGTTTGTGGTAACCTGATGTGCTGTTGACCGTCCCTATTAAAATTAAATTCCTATGATAATTATGAAATTGGTTTTTTTTTAATTTTACTGTCAAAACGCCATTTTACAAGACGTAGGTGATACCTACTAAGATGGAGAAGAAAATGAAAGTCTTCACATCAATTATTACATACCTACAATAAATTTTGTCGTCGGTAGATAGGTAGGTAGGTACTAAAAAGCGTTAATCAATTGTGAAAAAACGATATTCTGGTCGTCGCTTTTTTAAATGAGTTAGCACTAATTTCGCCGTAAGTATACAGACATTCGATATTAGACTAAGTCAGATTCTACATAAAACTGTCTAAAAGAGACTGATGAACAACATTTACGTCTTTGCTGACGTCAATTTTTAATTTTATTAACAAAACTACGGTCTGTAAGGCGTTTTGTGTCATAAAACGATTAAAATTCATTCATGATAGGTTGCAAATCATTTTACCGACCGAGTTTTCTAATGTAAGTCCCGTGATATTGACAATTCTACAACGATAGAAATCATAGAATCGAGTGTTGCCAACGTAATAGTCGTATTGCATAATTAAGGGAAAAATTTATGACTAGTCTAACGCACTACTATACGCATACCTATATAATGAATAAAAAATATACAGGATTATGGCATCATCAACATTGAACATCCTATTTAAATAAGACTGGGTATTCATGATTCATAGTGCTAAAAAACAGTCAAATAGTTCCCACTTTAAATATTATTATACAGAACATAAAATAGTTAAAACAAATATTATCCTTGCTAATATTATAAATCGGAAAGTGAGTTTGTTTGTTCCGCTTTCACGCCGTAACTACTGAACCGATTGCTTTGAAATTTTGCAGACGTAAAGTTAGAAGTCAGGATAAATATTTTCCCCCGAAAATTCGAATTCCACGCGGCCGAAGCCGCAGGCGGAAAGCTAGTTATGTTTGTAATTCTGAAAATCTTCCGTTCTGACAAAAGAATGCCGATCACCCTACACCTCTGTCATATTATTTCAACTCCCTAAGAAATGTCATCACTGAACATCATGTTATTACTAGTTATTGCCGGCGGCTCTGCTCGCATTATCTGTCAGGTAGTGGTATAAAAAAATTCCTAATCCACCGAAAATTTAATGAAAATCGTTTAAGTCGTTTCGGATAAGTTCAGTAAAAAACACAGCAACCATAGATTTTTACATATCAATGTTTTTTAAAGTAATTCCGACATCTCTTGCTTATTAAAGGTAAGTATAAATGTTTTTGTCTGTTTCATCTTTTATTTTTTCTAATCAACTTGTACTTTCACCGCTCGAATAATCATACAACTTGTAGACGGCTTAAAAAAAATAAACAAAATATTCGGCAAAAAACTGAGTCATAAAATATTAGTCTGCTACACATTATCCGATTTATTCGTGTAGTCCTCTCCATAAGTAGTAGGTAAAACGCTTCATCGGTGTGGTATTGTATTCTACTTCTGGCAGCACTGATTTTTTGTCATTTCGGTTATTTTTAAAAGGACGGCTGTGGCATGGAGATTTACTCTAGTCTGTGATTTACTCATCGGTACGTACGAGGTTGTTGCAACGTATTTTTTGTAAGTCGCATCATTATAATATTAGTTATTGTGAGTAATGTGTGTTAGAGATGGCTGATCAATATACTATAGACCTTCTTAAAAAAATGGGATTTAGTTCATTTGATTGAAACCTTCAAAAGTAAGTATTTATCAAATTTAATTAACTTTTCAGCGAACATGACACTGACCGTTTTGAAAGTGTTGGTCCATTAACAAGCATGCTTTGCTTATCCAGAACTAACTGATTCAGTTATTCGATTTTAAAATTAAAATAAACACTCAAATAAGTGTCTACTGTAACCGGCATAGGGCTGTAGCTAGAGTCGAATTCGAGGGGAATTAAAAAAATATCTCAATCTATGAATAAATAATTTACTTTAATTATTATAATACTTCATCATACTTTCTGGTATATTATTAAGGTGGGGCATAGGGATTTCAGGTAGCTACGGCTATAAGCCGGCAAGCCCTGCAAGAACATATTTGATCCAGCTTCAAAGGAGACCTGCCTACTGATGATATTCACAAACATACCTACATCCTTCCATACAATGAAACATTTGTGAAAGCCGTTGAAAGGTTGTTTTAAATCAAATTTTATATCCAATTCAGTGAAAATTAGTATTAAATAGTTCTATTTTACATACATAAATACACACCATCACGCCAAGCCCCTGGCGAGGTAGGCACGAAAGGTAGGCACGTACAACAGAGAGCCATTTAAGCTTGTCCTGGCATACCTCAGATGCTTCTTTGACATTAATAATTCGCCGCTTTCGAAGGCTCCTAACCCAACATCACCTGCTAATACCTACGCGATCAATTTGATCGTGGAAGGTAAGTCGTGGGTTTTCCTCGGCATTTACATCCATCCACTTTTGCATTGTTTTAACTGCTTCGTCATTCTTTCATCTTCATTCTTTCTATATGTTCAATATACTAAATATACTAAATACAGTATGTTTTCTAACTGTGAATATTTTGTGTGTATTGTTTGCATGACTTTAGCTACATGGTAGTTTATTTATTTTTTAAGATTCCAGAATTGATGCCGTGGCTTTAGGATTACTTAAGGACAACGATATTTCATCCTTAATTCCAACAATTGGAGACAAAGTAAAATTTCAAGCTAATTTGTCTATGTGGAAGGCTGACAATGTTCCAGACATTGATGGGGTTAGTCTATTGCTTTATTTTATAAAGAAAAACATGTTCACAAATATTAGGTACAGTAGCATGTATGTATCAATGTATACATAATGTATACATTAGAAAATTAGACTGCCAGGAAATATATTAACATATTATTCTAAAGCCTGATTCTTCAATTGCATTTATGCATTTAAACTAGACGAAGTGAAGAAAAGCCTTCTAAAAACTTGACATAGTATTCAGACCATTATTGATTGGAAACCAAAGCTATCTTAAATACTTACTAAAATATAACCATAAAAAATAAAATAAACCAAGGTATCTTAAATGTTTTCAGGAAGCTCATGGTGTAAAAAGTATATTTGGTTTATTCGTGAAAATAAATGTTTTGTTTGTAATACTAGCTCTCCCTGTAAAAATTTTAATATGTATATTTTTTTTACATTGTATGTTGGCAAATCACAAGTGCTTATTTTATTGGCAGTTATAAAGAACTCATCATTTGTTTAAATGAACTTATATATGTTACAACAATATATATTAGTACTCTAAAATAAGGTATACCCCAATATTTAGTAGTTTTAAATAATAAATGTTACTATGGAAAAAGTGATTCTTAGTACACAGTTAGTAGTATATGTGTGTGTCTACGCCCAGTACAAAAAAAGTTATAAAACTCATCTTGCAGTACTCTTTTGTATGAAATTTCAATAATTTTAATCTCAAATGTGTATTTTTTTCCCCAGACTTCTCTTCCTCCATTATCTTCGTCACTGCTCAATTTTACATTTGTTGATGACTTACAACAACCGAAGTAATTACTTACAAGCTGCAGAATCCCAGCCAGACCGAGATAAGGTAATTTTTTTTTTAAAGTCGCCTCACTAGGATTTTGATCCTGTGTCATCATAGGTGCATTTTACAAACATAGAATATCACTTGCACAAACACCCAGTCCGGAACAGATTTCTATAATTTGCGATAAGTACTTAATTAATAAAGGTAGCATTATAAACAAAGCTAGAATTTCTTAATTCTAACTTCAATGAGCATTCATGGTGAGGAGAAAGTTAAGGAAAGTAGGAAGACAGATTATTACATTTGTTATGGATTGAGGGAATAGGTTCATATGGTGGCACCTGTGCACTAAATTGCACACCAAATTAAGGTGTGCAATTTAGTATTTTGCTATACTATAAATATATTAATTTTAATTGGTACTATACCAATATCAGATATAGTTATTGAAATAAAAATAAAAAGGTGCTTTTATTTTTGTTTTTTGTATTAGTTAATAAAGTAGTTTAATTTTATCAGATAGAATTAAGTAAAAGAAGTAATTAGTTAAAATGTTCCCATTTTAATTTCAGATAAAATCTATTTTGGAAAGCAGTCACAGGGGACGAGCCTGCTTAGAAGTGATAATGCTTCAAAAGGCATCCTTGATTGCAGTCAACGAAAAGAGTTGGCTCATTTGATTTTAGATTCTGTGCTCAACGAAGACCCCAATATACAATTAACTTGGGCACAATTTCAGACATGGGCAAGGGTATCGGTGAATTGTTTAAAAATGAATCACCGGCATTGTATTATGCTTCATATATAGCAGTAAGTTGATTTTTTATTTCTTAAAATACATTTAATAACAATTATTTTGAAATTCCATTAATCTGACCTGACCCATTATACATCCCACATAAGCCTAAGATATGCTGATGGTCCTAGATACTACAATGATTTATATAATTCATAAAACTTTCCACAGGCAGGTACCTTTCAACCGAAAAGAAACGCCTCAGGAATTTTATATAACACCTATCTACGGAAAAGAAAAAATCTGATAAGAAGCAAAGTGATCAAACCTTTTAGAATTCGACGTGCAACAAGTTCATCAAGTGAATCATCCGAAATATGTTCAACAAGACCATGCCCTATAGATTTATCAACTATTGATGAAAGTAAGTTTCAGTATATTTATAATACGTAGTACAAACACATACACATTACAATCATTACATCTATACAAATAAATAAAATCGAAGTGTCTGTTTATAATGATAAAATAACAAGTTTTTACTAAATGGGTAGGAATGTATATGAGGTATATCTATATGAATAACAGAAACAATTAACTTTTTTATGTATGTCTGTTTGTTCCTGTTCATCTTTGGTTGGAATGTTTGGACCGATTTTGACAGCAGTAGCAGATATCTAATGACTTAAGGAATGGCATAGGCTATTTTTTTTTAGACTAACTTCTGTCCGCTACTTTGTCCATATCAACTTATCACGCGGGCAACGACGCCGGGCACAGATAGTATTTACAGTAATTAATCTTTCATATGTTTCCTCATTAAAAATAGTATTGAAGTAAACTTTTACTTTTTCAGCTGAATGTGATATTGTTGAAGAGGCATTATTTTCTATTGCTATTGCCGTGGAAGGAGCGACACCATGGCAGCATCTCGATAAGCTATGGGCAACTACGACAAAAGTACGCCTTCAGAAATTATACAATCAAAAGGGCACTCTTCTAGATTATTTAAATGAGTATCCAATACTCAGAGGTCCTAGTGGTTATAAACTTCTTATAGCAGACTTCGATCGTCTTTATCCCGCCACGAGTGTAGATATACTGCGTTCGTCGCTACAAAACATTAGCGGCAAGATAATCGACAAAAACCAACACTTTGCTGAGCTCAACTAAAGACCAATATCTTAGATCAGCCCTTTCTGAGAATAATTGACGCTTTTGATGGTAAGTTGAAATATTATTTCTTTCTAGTATAGCAGTTTGCACAAGCTGCAACCAATGTTTACACGCGAGCAAAGCCGTGGGTGCAGCTAGTATGTATTATTATAATGCAGTTGTTCCGTCCACATACATTTTGTGATAGCATATTCTGTATAGATATCTAATATTTCACTTTTAGAATATTAATGATATCTTTTACATTGTTCCAGATAATTTGGAAAATCAGTTGAATGCATCATTACTTCTGCTACCTCTGCTTATGAATATTACACCATTGAAAGGAAAAGGTGTGAGAAAGACTTCTAGGGTGTCCGTACGAGATAATTTTATTTTGCGAGTGCCTGCTATTTCAAATTAGAGGGCATCTTTTAGAACATTCAAAGACAAACATTGAAAGCATGGAAAGTAACGTTCCAACCACTTGTTGTATACGTCGGTGAGTCTGTAATGTCGATTGAAAAATGTTTTGTTGTTGCAGAAGATACACGTTATGAACTGTCTAGTCTAATCGCTGCTGTTGATACATGTTTTAAAATTTTTCATGTAACTGCATCCGAGTATCCCATTTTGGCCCATGATATTTGGTTTTTCATTCAAAAATGTTTTTTATAACATTGAAACTAGATACGATCCGCGTATGTCTCAATCAGTCAAAACATTGTTGGTTGATCTTGGTCTAAAAGAAAAATGTTGACTTGTAGCTATTGTAAGGCACAGTTCTCAACTGTTAA
>JAYEAL010000750.1:0-14941 GCA_036419045.1 Scirpophaga incertulas
TTTTGCGCAGATAAACGTAGCCTATTGTTAATCCAGTTTGTCAGTTGACTCCAAACTATCTTTTGAAAATCCATTCAGGAATTTATGCATGAAAGAGTAACAAACATCCATCCACACCTATGAACTTTCACGTTTATAGGATTAAATATTTACTGTAAATTGTAGTTTCGTCATATAAAGTAAGGAGATGTATATATTTAGCGCAAGAGCAGTAATATTAAAATATAATTTCATCATAACGTTTGACTGGTCGTGCGCTAATACTAGTAGGTTAAGACTAGAAAAACCGTAAATGTAACATTTTTTAGATTTAGGATTGTATTAGAAAGTACCTAGGTATCTAATTGATAAAATAAATTATCAGTTTTACCTATTCGAAATTATTATAGACAGATATCAAACCATCCTGATAAAAGTTCAGTTATAATCATGTAAAGCCATGTGTGAGCTGTATTCAAATATAAGCAATACCCACTTAATCTCGTTATTAACATCACTTTATGTACTTCACCAGTTCGCAGTTGCGTTCAATTCATTTGAACACTTTGTTCTCTGTTAAAAAGTTGGCCAGAAGATATCACTTTTGCGATAAGACTATTGAAATTACACATTATCGCTTTGTAAAACTTCTGTAACTGTACAGATTTTGTGCCGGGTTAGAAAGTGCATCTTGCTTTATCACTTCGCTTCCCAGGGTGTGATTTGCATAAAAAAAGATAACCATTCCAAAACATCTTTTTGAATGAGGAATTTTTACTCAACCTGTCTGACGCCATAATTTTTGGACATACCAATCGTCTAAGACAATCTGTTTTCGCAACAAGTGTTAGTTAAACAAATCTATATTATAAGCAAATAATTGCAATTCGTACATCGTCATTATCTGCATTAAATAGCGATATGTTTTACAACCGATTCAGACCTGAATTGAATCTAATCTGATAAGTTATTAACAAGAAGTTGCTACCATATGTTTTATTGTTACTTCTATATCACATTCAATTGTGTTCACGATTGACTGTGTTCACGAGATATAGAAGGAACATGTTCCTTCTAGCTCGAGTGAAATCGTGTTCACAATTGAACGTGATATAGAAGGAACAATAACACACTACTAACGAAACAAAATAGTAACAAACCAAGAATATATAGACGCGTTTAACAAATGCAAAGAACTCCTAACACACGCACCCTTACTTCAATACCCCGATTATGACAAACCATTTATACTTACGACCGACGCATCTAACATAGCCCTAGATGCAGTATTATCGCAAGGGATCATAGACAACGACAAACCAATCGCATATGCAAGCCGTTCATTAAGCGAAACAGAAGCACGCTACAGCACCATAGAGCGTGAACTCCTAGCAATAATATGGGCGATAAAACACTTCCGACCCTATTTGTATGGAAAGAAATTCTACATCTACACCGATCACAGACCCCTGGCGTGGTTGAACTCATTAGAAGACCCAAATAGCAAACTAACCCGGTGGAGACTACGACTACAAGACTGTAATTTCGAAATCATTTACAAATCAGGAAAACAAAACACAAATGCCGACGCACTATCAAGAATTAAAGTAAATGCCATAGATTCAGATAATGACGGAGAATTTATACAAATAAATGTTGACGAAGACGAAGAAAAACTACAAGACTATATAAAAGACGTAATTGATAACATCACACAATTATCCAAACAACAAAAGCGAAGCCTACCTGCAACTATAACGATTTCCGACTCAAACGAAGAAACTTCCGTAAACCCTATAACAATTTTAGATTCCTCCGATTCCGGAACTAAGAAAAGTTTAAAATACCCAGTCAGATCTCCCTCCACAACAGACTACGAGTCTCAAACAATACATTCAGCAGAAGAATTAGAATCAACAGGAATACCCATCTTACATGAGGCAATAGACACCAAACCAAACCAAATACTAGTATTCTCGTGGTTTAGAAATGAACTTAACGTAAAAAATATTTCTAGACAAAAACAAAAAATATTAGAAGTATTCCTACCCCTCGATAATACAGACCTAATAAAAAGATTTTTAAAAGAATATATTAAGCCCAAAATCAAATACTTTATTTATTTTGAAGAAGATAAACACCGAGCACAATGTAGTGAAATAATAATACAGTTATTCAAAAAGGAAATGATACATTTTTACCAGTGCACAGAGAGTGTAATATATATTGAAGACGAGAATGAACAAAAGGACGTAGTAGAAAAACACCATGAAGGAAAAACTTGTCACCGTGGAATAAAGGAAACGCTAGTCAGAATTCGCAGAAACTATTACTGGGAAAATATGCCGGAAACTGTCGCCGCTATTATAAACTCTTGCGAATCCTGCCGCAAGATGAAATACGACAGAAAACCCTATCAAACCCTTACTACAGTCAACACAAACACAAAATGCCCCTTTCCAAGAAATTTTCATAGACCTATTTTCCATTGAAAGAAAGTATTATCTAACAGCGATAGACGCGTTCAGCAAACCAGGCCAAGCTCTTGAAATCCCAAACAAATCCACACCAGAAATTGTACGCGCGTTAATGAAATACTTTTCATTCTATGGTATTCCAAAAAAAATCAGTGCTGACCCTGGCACTGAATTTAATAACGAGCTATTAAAGGAATTCCTTAACTTACATAAGATAACACTCCACATTGGTACCCCCAACAACCCAAACTCTATGGGCCTTATAGAAAGACTACACTCCACTATCATTGAAATATATAGAATTGCAAAATACGAACAGAAATGTACAGATGCTGCTTCGATAATGATGTATAGCATAATGGCATATAATAACTCAATACATTCCGTAACAGGATTAACACCATTTGAGATAACCTTGGGACACACAGACACCGACAATCCCTTTAATGCAAACTTTGAACGATCATACACACAACAATTAGTTAAAGATAAGCTAAGCGAACAAAATTTTTATATCAGTACTTAACAAATAAAATAATTGGAATAAAAGAAAAGACGCAAAACAAAAAAAGGGTGGTGAGACAGATTTAAATTTTTCAGAAGACCAAACAGTTTATGTGAAAGACACTAATAAAAGAAAGAGCAAGGTTAAGCCCAGATTCATAAAAGCCAAAATTGTAGGAACCACCAAAAGAAACGTAATACCAATCCAAATAGGTATTAGAGAGACGAAAGCTCCAATTAAAAACATAAAACACCCTCCACATGTGGTGTATCCTGGCGATAATGACGCCGCTGCAGGCCCTTCATCTGCAAAACCTTGAAGGAAATCCGGGAATATTGCCTATAAGAGAAGGACAAGCATATTTACAAATAGATTATTGGACCATAGTAAAAAAAATAAACCTAAACAACATCCATAATGATTTAATATACACTACATCTAAATTTGACGAACTCAATAAATTAATTATCACAAACAAATCATTTCCAGACGAATTTACTAATATCTTAAAACATGCAGAATACCTACGAGACATCACAGCAAACAAATACCATCAGTTGATGCCTCAACGCTTTAAAAGAGGTATCCTAAATCCATTAGGATCAATTGTAAAAATTATAACCGGAAACCTAGATCACAAGGATGCCATTAAATACGACAAACTAATTGGTAACTTAAAAAACAATCAAATTCTTGTTTCTAAAAAACTCACCTTTATGTCCACAATGTTTGATAGCCCCATCAATAAAACCGCTATTATCAATAATAACACAGTAATTTTAGATACACGTTTAAAACTGGCAGAAAATGATATAAAAAAATTAAAAGATAAGGAAAATTATTGGTTATTGTCTTTATATTTAATGGGACTAAGCCTTAAGTAGAAACTCTATATTACACAATCGTGTATTGAAGGAAAGCAAAATAATAAATCATTTCTTCGTGGTCAGGCACATAGAAGCGTGAATAAATTAGATTTAATTCACACTGATATTTGTGGACCAATATCTACTAGTAGTTTGAGTGAATGTAGATATTTTATAACATTCAGTGATGATTACACTCGGAAAACGTTTATTTATTTTCTGCAACGGAAAGATCAAATAACAATACGGAATGTTTTTAAAAAATTTAAAAATCTTGTAGAGAATCAAACTAATTTAAAAATTAAACGTGTTGGAAGCGATAATGGTACAGAGTACTGCAATAAAAGCGTATCAAATTTTTTCATCACTTGTGGCATTGTTCACGAAACTACTGTACCTTATACGCCTCATCAAAATGGCGTGGCCGAACGTTTAAATAGAACTTTGATGGAAAAAGCTAGGACTTTGCTGCTAGATTCTAATTTATCTAAAGAGTATTGGGCTGAAGCAGTTAAGACGGCATGTTATTTGAAAAATCGTAGTCCTACTACAGCCGTTAATGGTGCTACACCTGAAGAATTATGGACTGGATCTAGAAATTATTATACTATCGCTCTCCGGATCCCATAATCTGTAGCCAACTGTACTATATCCAACCATCCTTGTGTATATCGCTCGCTTAGTTTAACTTTTGGTGGTATCACTTTTGCCCAAACTTTTGATCCGAAAATTCTCAACCTCGATAAGTCTTGTTTTCCATACCTCACAAGGCGTTCTCAATCTTATAGCACTCGATGGACATCTAATTAATTGATAAGCTGCACAACGTATTACTTCCGTCCATAAATGCTTAGGAATATTTGTTTCTGCAAAAAGAGTTCTGGCTTTATCGTACAACGTTCTATTCATGCGTTCTGCAACGCCATTTTGTTGTGGAGTGTAGGTAACAGCGTATATTCCAATTTGATTCCTTTACGCCTACATAAATCTTTTATTGAGTTTGCCGTATACTCAGCTCCACTGTCGCATCTTATTCTCTTGACCTTATTTCCCGATTCATTTTCTATTCTTGCAATATAATCTATAAGGTTCTGTGTGGCTTCAGACTTATACTTTAATGTAAAAACTGTACAGAAATGAGAAAAATCATCTATTATTGTCATGAAATATTTTTTCCCCATTAAGCCCATTGTTGCGTATCGGTCCAGCTATGTCAGTGTGTAGCATTTCTGCAATTTTTGTTGATTTTGGCTTAGTTACAGATTTAAATGGACTACGTGTTGCTTTGCCTTCCAAGCAGAGTTCACATATTTTACTAGATATAGGTAACCTCATTATACCTAATCCTTTTCTATTTATGTGGCCCAATCTTTTATGCCATATTTTTTTTCAATTTCCGTTATATTATTACAAAAAATATTTTTATAAAGCTTACCTGTAATTCTATATAATTTATTTTGACAAGTAGCTGTATTAAAATTATTTCTATTGAAAATTTTAACACAATATTTATCAAAATTCACATTATAACCTGCATCTATTAATTTGTTTACCGAAAGCAAATTAAATCTTATATCCTTTACTATAAGTGCCTGTATATTTATTTTTGAATTTTGATACTCTATCTTTATTTTACCTCGTTTATTTGTGGTAATGTACTGCCCATTTGCAACAAAAATTTTCACAGTTCGTCCTACAACAATATCAAACATTTTGTCAATATATTTTTCATTTATTAGGTGTTCCGTACAATCAGAATCTACTACGAATTCGATAGTATTATTGTAAAGGTAATTTGTGCCTCTCCGTTCTTTGTCCTACATTCGAAAATTTTATGTCCTGTCTTGCCGCATCTATAACATTTAATAATAAAGGCATTGTCGGTTTCATTTTGCTCATTTTCATTATACAACTTTAATTTTGTTTCAGCATCCGATAATCTTGTTTTTACAAATTCCAAATCCAATTGTTTTTCTGTTGCCATGATTTCTATAGAGGTAATGACGTGTTTGTATTCTTTTGGAAGTGATGATAAAAGGTAACAAATCTGATCTTCTTTATCTACTTTTACGTCTATTGCAGCTAAATCTCCTAATATATTTTCAAATTTCATAAAATATTGCTGTAATGATAAATCGCTCGTGCATTTCAAAGTTATTAATTTTCTCTTCAGATGTAATTTATTATTTACACTTTCTCTTTCAAAAGTTTTCTTCAACAGGGTCATCATATGCTTTGCCGTTTGGCCTTTCTTTATTATATCTAAATATTTGTCGTCAGTACACTGTGCAATTAGAGATTTAGCTTTGGAATCATCTTTGTGAAAATTAACAATTTTTTGCTCTTTTCACTATAAATTACATATTTTATTTGCTTTTCTTCTAAAATTAACATTAATCTATATTTACAATTTCCAAAATTCATACCTTCTGCCAAGATAGGGAGCGTTGCATTTGTCGTCATCTTTATTTCTATTCTATAATCTTCTTCATCTTACCTTTTCGTTTTATGGATCGCAACCCAAACAAAAATAAAATTATATTATACGCTCTGCTACCATGTTGAATATTTACATAAATTATATTTTCGTTAATTGGAAATAATATACATCATTTAAGTTCAGTGTCGCTTTGACAACTCATTTATTTTTCATCATCAATCAATACCTATATAAACAATACTACTCTTTGCTATGCAACCTTAACCATACACAAATATTGTTTTTCTAACAGTGATCATGTTACAAATAAATGTTTTATTATTATTTTATCTGATACTAGCGACCCGCCCCGGCTTCGCACGGGTGCAGTGAAAAAATGGTTATGGTGGGTTATCCCTAAGAGATAGACATATACCATCGCGGACTTTTTTGTGGATTTTTGTAAGTTGTACAATACTGTAGTACATTATTTTGGTCTATCTCGTAGGGTTAAGGCCAGCGTTTGCAATATAAGCGCAAAAAAACGTGCTTATTTACGACATCACATTAGAAACCTTTAAATTTATCAGTGTTTCTCTACTATATTATGCATTTATTATACATACAAACCTTCCTTAAGAATCACTCTATCTATTAAAAAACCGCGTCAAAATCCGTTGCGTAGTTTTAAAGATCTAAGCATACATACGGACATACAGCGAAAGCGACTTTGTTTTATACTATGTATTGATTGACCATAGATCTATCAAATTAATACTTACTATATCAAAATGTATAAAAGTTTTTACATTATCATTTAATCTCTATTTTTATTATTTGCAGATATTATGAATTGTATAGATTGCCTGGAGTTGTTGGAAGTATAGACTGCACCCATGTAGCTATATTTTTCCACCAAATAATGAAGAGTATGAGGAGAAAAGTTATGTAAACCGTAAAGAATGGTAAATTCTATTAACACTCAATTGGTATGTATAATATATTATTTTGAAAATGCAGGTTGCACCTATATATAATTTTAACATTCCTTTTTTTTTGTTACAGATATGTGGTGCAGATTTAAAAATAATTAATGTAAATGCATTATTTCCTGGCTGTACACATGACTGCCTCATATGGAATCAGAGCACTGTAATGAAGGACACTACTATCTATAATGAAGGAAATTCACCAGCGAGGTGGATCATATTATCTCATTGGTAAGACATGTTTTTGTGTACAAAGACATGTTATTTTTCAAACATATTATTGTATATATGATGTATTATATTATTTTTGATTTGCAGGAGACAGTGGTTACACTTTGCGGCGGTGGTTGCACATACCAATACCAGAACCACAAAGTGCTGTAGAGGAAAGATATAACAAAGCACTCATGAGTGCACGTTCCACAATCGAGCGATGCAAAGGTGTTTTGAAAAGTCGGTTTCGATGTTTATTAAAGCACAGAGTTTTACATTATGCTCCAGAAAAAGCATCCAAAATTATAAATCCATGTGTTATGCTCCACAATATATGTATAAGTAATAATTTGGACTTCGACAACGACAACAATACTGACGACGATGATGAGCTAGATTTTGGCATGTACACTAATAATTACGCACAATCAGTAGTCGAGAGCAACCAAGCTTGTAGTGAGTTGCAAGACGGGCAACATTTCCGCAAATAACTACTTTCAATAATAAAACTTTTATGAAATATAAGTCTTTAATTTACTATTGAAAAAGATTCCCGATTGCCTAAGGACACTGAGTTTTGTCTTCTAAATACCATCATCCAGGTTGTTTGGGTACTTACTGAAACCGGAAAAACTGATATTACAGTGAAATAAAACATGAGGAAACTATGCATATTAATTTTAGTCTGTGTACGGGCAAGCCCGCACGATATTAGCAACTCAGGTAAACTGCATGCGGAGCGTTATTGTATGCCTGCTCGGGTTACGCGAGCTGTACTGTGCAGCGTCTTTAAAGTAATAAATCAGTGTGTATTTAGCAGCCACTCCGGGAAGTTTTATTATCAGTTATCATCCCCGTATATCATAAAAACACTAATGAGAGGTGGATGCAGCAATATCAGCACATCCCCCTTACAGTCTGGAAGAGGCAATATGAGTTTACTTTCGATTTATTTACGTTTTGTATGGATAATATTGTTACAGCAGTACTATCTAGAAAGAGCTATGGCAGATTTTTATTCACTATTTTTGAAAGCGTCTTAAGAACTCAAAACAACCAATGATTATAAAATATTCATAAACTATTTTTGATGATTTTGTCACATTTAGGTAAGGCCAGGTTAAAAAGTAATTAATTAAAAATAGCTATTAAGTAAATTACTTTTCCGGCATAAACAATGTTTTAGTACAAGGTTGCCAGACTAAATAATTATTATTTGCAATAATAAAATCATGAATGTTTGCTGTAAAATATGAGGTTTAAATTGTTTATGATTATAGCTAATGTAATTTTTGGTTTAGTGTATTTATGTTTATATAGATTTTAAATTATTTAAATGAAATTCAGTTTAAAAACCTTTTTTGGAAATTAACATGAAAATGGGCGCTGGCTAAGACACTTTTATCCAGAGAGATAAAAAAATACAACGTTTGACGTTTGTCACCACGACAATGCCACGACGAACTATGGAGACATTAATTCATAAAGTGAGCGAAATACTTGTGCAAGATTTTGTACCAACGTATTTAGGTATAAACCATTTATCCAGAGAGCAGTTGCGTCAGCACTCACTTACAATCCCTGAAGGTTTATATGGGAATGGGAATAATGCCCTTGTTATCTGTGACGGTACATATGTTTATATACATAAAAGTTCAAACTATATGTTCCAAAAACACACTTATTCGTTACATAAATACCGTAACTTGGTTAAGCCATTTTAATAGTAGCTTGCGATGGGTATATTGTGATGTTTTCGGACCATATAAGGCAACTGCATCAGATTCTGATATTATGACCAGCCTCTTTTCCGAAGGATCCTCTCTAAGATCATTTTTTTGTGAAGATGATGTATTTATTTTAGATCGTGGCTTCAGAGATAGTATTAGTTTATTACAAGGATGTGGGTACAGAACCTGTATGCCAGAATCAATTCTAGAAGGTGAACGCCAACTAACAACAGCTCAAGCTAATGAGAGTCGCTGTGTGACACTATGTAGATGGGTAGTAGAGGCAGTGAATGGCCATTTCAAATCTAATTTTAAACTGTTCAGGCAAGAATATTTTCATTTGGCTTTACCCAATATGATTGAATATTTTTCAATTGCAGCTGCTCTATTGAACAGATTTGGTGTTCGCTTCCAGGATAATAGATATGCAAATGATATATTAGAAATAATTAGAGAAAGAAAAACTCTTGAAAATAATCTGGCAAATATGGTTGATGAATTAAACATGAATCGACGCACATCCTTATTTCAAAGCATTACTGCCGATAGGAATAATATATTATATTTTCCAGTATTTGAATATACTGATTTAATATTATTCGCATTAGGGACTTACCAGATAAAGCAAGCGCGGTCGTATTATGGTGAGCATATACGATTTCATGGAGGATACATAATTGAAGTCAGTAGAGAACAAATACAGTCATCCGAACATAATCTTAGAGGCAGTGATGATGCTATTTTAATAAGAGACAGAATAAGATCCAGACATGTAAGTCGAAAACAATACTATGTCTATGTTTTAATAGAAAATAATATTCCAGGACGAATGGGAATTGACGAATATTGCTGCAGTTGCCTAGTTGGTCGGCGTACACTAGGATGTTGCGCTCACGTTATGACCATTGTTTGGTATTTAGGATGGGCCAGACACCAACAAAATATCCTTGCGCCAGCTGCTTTCTTAGACAATGTCTTAGTTATTGAGGATGATGAAGAATGATAATAAAAGCACCTATTGTTAAATTATATCTTGTTGTTTTCACTGTTTTCTCTACCTTATTCACACAATAAAGGGCTATAGTTATGAAGCCCAAGCGCTGCCTCCATTTGATATGAATTATTAAAAAAAATGGAATGGTATTAGAAATGTACTTTTGATAAAGATTTTCATATTCCTTCAAATTATTTTAAGCACAATTACATATAATCTTTAAATTACATATAAGCTTTAATGGTTTTGCCAAACAACAGCTAGTTCTGACTGAGATATCTAAACAAAGAATTTAAAATGTATATTCAAGACATATTTAGACTGCTCTGACATAGTATACTTGTTCTACTTAAAACGATTCAAATGGGGGCATCTCATATATGTAGCCTCTTAAGGAATCTAATTATAAATTACATATGCACATAAATGATAAGAAGATTATGCGAAAGATACAAAATGGCATCAGATAGATTTTGACCACTGATGTCTCATGTTCTTCACTGAACCTTGTCTCTCTCTCTTTTTTATTATGCATCAAGAAAGGAATTCAAGTATTCGGTGGTCACCAATTCAAGTTGGACCCACATATCAAGTTGCTTAACTTCCCTCTAGTTAAAATCATCAATGATCTTAACTAGGGGGCGTGGCTATTGTTTCGCCACAGAGCTTACTTAGCTCTGAATACAAATCTGTTGCGTTTTTGTTGTTGTTGCGCAAAATAATATGGTTAATAAAGGCATAACCTATAAAACTTCTATGCAAAATTACTCAAAAACCTGACCTCCTTAAATTATGATTTTATCTTCTTATGAATCAGCAATAAATGCCCTTTTAAACAAGGTATATTTCATTCAAAGACGCTTACTTTATTTTTGAATAAAATCATGTATGGGAAGCTGCCATAGGTCTTTAATAGTTTGATAGGTAATTCATTTCAAACTTATATACCATTACTTCTAAAACTATGCTTTGTGGATTTTCTAGTAGCCACA
The DNA here is from genome assembly GCA_036419045.1 of Scirpophaga incertulas. Taxonomy (NCBI): domain Eukaryota; kingdom Metazoa; phylum Arthropoda; class Insecta; order Lepidoptera; family Crambidae; genus Scirpophaga; species Scirpophaga incertulas. The sequence continues at coordinate 11,165 of JAYEAL010000750.1, forward strand.
CGATTATAGCTGTAAAAATGTGAAATAATTTCTGCAGTGTGATAATTTGATTAAAATAAAAGGTAACTTCAAAAATGTAAATCATTTATTCTTCTACTTAATATGATAACATTTATTTAATAATTTTAAACAAGCAGAGAGATCAATATTTGGCAAATCACAGTACAAAATAATATTAAACTTTTTTTATTCAAATAGCAAGAATTGAATTATGAATATTTGCAAATTTTTGATTTTTTTCTCTTAAAATTTCTAATTTTTCCTTATTATATTGTTTTTTAATTCTGATTTCTCTTTCAATAATGTTTTAATATTTATATTTATTTTTATTTTGCCTTCGTGGACGGATTGTAGCCGTCTCTGCTGAAGATCCAGCTGTCGGATCAGCTGAAAATCCTTCTTCTGAATTAACTATAACAGTACAAGATTTTGTTTATAAAGCCATTAATATTATAAATTATGTGTAAGCACTGGAATCATTCATCATTTTATTATTATCAATAGGGTTAATTGAAAAGGTCCAGTATGATTACCAAGTGCACTTACTGATTTGATATACAACACAGTCTTCCGATATATTTTCAGAGTCAAAGTTGAAATAAACTGCTGACTCCTCAGACTCTTCATGCCCTGACACAACCTTAAGGTTAATTAAGGTGGAGACTGTCTTTCAGACGGGTCTATGACGGCATACGTATCGGTCGTGCTACAGTTTGTTTCTCAGTTAATTTCATCTACCGGCAACCGCGATTTCAAATGGCTCCAAAAAGTGTATGTGCTGTAATAAAAATATTACATTAAAATCGCCCGGATTGGAATGCAGTAGGTGTAAAAAGACTGTTCATTCGACTACCAACTGCTCTAAATTAACCAACAAGCAATTAACAGCTCTTCGGAACTCAGACGGTTTGGAATGGAGTTGCAACGAATGTCAAAGCAATGCATCTAAGCGTTCGTCTTTCTACGTGCCACCTGAGGATAGCTCTGATGAAGAAGAAGTCCGATCAACCCCACGCTGAATGAAAAGAGACTCCTTGCAAGTATCTCCCGTGAAACACAAAGGATCATAAAAACAGAGTTAGGTGAACTTATGAACGCCGTGGAACATATGAATGGACAAATTGCAGACCTTGAAAACGTAGTCAAAAAACAGGAAAGTACTTTAAAATTATTACTGAACAAGAATACTGACATAATAAACAAAAATAAAAACCTCGAACTTAGAATCGCGGCTCTTGAGCAACACAGTAATGAACTAGACCAGAAACTACTGGCGAACACGCTGGAGATAGCAGGTATTCCGGAAGCTCCACATCAAGACATAAAGGAACTGATGACTAAAATTGCGGACAAACTACAGTTAAATGCCGAAGACATAGTAACTGCTCGATGCTTACAAAGCCCTAAAGATCGTCCACATCCAGGGCACATAATAGCGGAAGTCAAATCCAACAGTATACGTACACAGTGGATTAAATCGGCCAAAAAACTCGAGCTGACAGCAGGTACCATAGTATCGAAATTACAATCTGATCAAGCCGGGCGCCGTGTTTTCATACGTGAAGCCTTAACTCATCGTACAAAAACACTTGTATAACGCGCAGCAAAAACTTAAGAGCTCCTTGAAATTCATCTGGTGCAATGCTGGTACGATCTACGTCAAGGAAACTGAAGATAACCAACGGCCCTACATAATTCGATCTCTGGCTGATATTGAAGCTCTATTACCTAAGTAAGCGAATTAACCACTCTTTTTTGCCTGTTTTATTTTTTAAAGTTTTACTTAATTAAATTAGTATAATGAATAATATCAGTTCTAGTAAACAGTGTCTAGAATTACTTGACTGTTCTACAGTGAACTCTTTTATTAATCAAGTTCCCTATGATGATATTGAGTTTTTCTGTTTGCATGTAAACGATATTTCGATAATTAAAGAATTTCGATAATTAAAAATTTCAATAAACTATTCTATATCGAACCAAATCGTCTGTCCACGCCTTGAGTACAATTGTCGCTTATATCTTGCTCTGCCACTAATATTAGTATCACTCTTTAGCTAGTCAATTGAAATGCGCAACTGCGACACTTACAATCTTATCTGGATTTATTAATTTTATTTTAAGCTCACCTCTTACTTGTGAAACGCGATTACCCGTGGTGAAACTACTTTTGAAAGTATTAAGTATTTGCCGCAAACTTTCCACTTTGTCAGGATTAGTAATATCAGTATCAAGATTGAAGAGTGCGTCCCGATAGTAACGTCGTTTATGAAATGATCGTGCTCAACAGATATGATACCTTTGCTAAGGGTCATCTTAAGGCCAGGAACATTTAAGAGATCAATTCCTATGATAATATCAAATTGTGTTTGCTTATCACCTACTATATAAAATTCTAATTCTACACGAGGGTCATCTATTCTAACCATAGTGGTTATAGTTTTATTTGATATCACAGGAATGCCACCTAAACCTGACAATGTCACATTTACATATTTACGTTTTCCGGGAACAGAAAGAGCAACAGTTTCTCTAATCAACGAACAATCAGCTCCTGTATCTAAAAGGCAGGAGTAGAATCTTCCACATATTTCTACATTAGTCATATTGCTACCTGAAGTGTTACAGTAATTAACAGACTTACTTTGCTTAAGGCGTTCTTCATTTTGTTTGCGAAAACAATTTCTCTCAAGATGACCTTTTCGGTGACAATAGTTACACTCAATAACGCTTGTGCTTATAGACGTGTTCAGGTGTGGTATCACTGCATTCGATCTAGTCGTTTCCTTACAGTTACGAGAATGGTGACCAGGCTTATGGCAGGTATAACAAGAAATTTGATCTTTTTTTGAGCTTGATGATTGGACTCAACACCACGTGGTCTCGTGAAATCAAGTTTATCGCTATTATGTTTATTTAAATGATCTAATTTACGTTTACGATAAGTTTTCAAGACAGAAATAAGACTAGGTAAAGAATTTGGTTTGGAACCTGTAAATAATCAAAGCCTCCACTACCTCCGTGGTACTAGCTTAGGTGGTACTAGCGTACTAGCTTCGGGTCTCACTTGCTTAAACAGGGTCCAAGCTGTAGTCGCATAATCAGCGTAACTCACGACTTGGTCCGATGTGTAGGATCTCCATTTGTTGACGTCATCAGAGTACCGGAATTCCCGGCTAAAAGTTTGAATTAGTTCTGTTTTCACTTGCTCCCATGTTGTAGATCTAAGGGACCAGGGGCACGATTCTCATGCAATAGAAAAAAGTTCACATTCGTAAAAAAGTTCGAAGTTCGAATTTTTTTCGAATGTAACACAGTTAGTCTATTCTCAGAAGTTCACAATCGAACTAGTTCGCATGAACGTCATTCGAACAAAACGAGTGATACGGACCAGTAGAAGTGGACATTCGAATACGAATTTAAATCAAAGTTTGATTGGATATACTTTTTGTTTGTGTTGATTTGACTTTACATAGGAAATGGACGAATTTATTGTAGATTTTATTTATAATTTAGTTCAAGAGTTAGAGGCAGCGAATGCAGAACCGCCGCGACGAAGTGTTTCAGCAAATGTAGGTCCATTTGATTTGAGCAATGCAGAGTTTATTAAACATTTTCGATTAAATAAGAACCTTACATTAGAACTCATCCAAATGTTTCAGCCAGTGATTCAACAGCGATCACGCATTGACTTATTAAAAACAAAGGTTATATATTTACACCTCACTAACTATCCTGCGTCAAACATGACTGCTTTTACCGACCATTCTGCATCCG
>JAYEAL010000545.1:0-71401 GCA_036419045.1 Scirpophaga incertulas
TTTATTTTTCAAGTTGACAATTTATAAGATTTAATTGAATTCACTATAATATTAATGTAAATTATTTCAAATCAATATAAAAAATAATATTTGAAGTCCAAAGAGAGTTTTCTGAAAAAGATTACCGAAGACTAACCAGTTGTCAGAGGTGAACAGGTCCACATTGACCCATGTCAAGATCCAATAAATTCTATCACTTCTTATTTTATTTAATAATTTATGCACATATAATTTTTAACAGAAACAGCAATGAGAACATAAAATGTACAAAGGTAGTTGTATTTTGTTTAAATTTTTGGTTGCTTGTATGATAAAGAAAAATAATAAATGTTTATTGGTAACATACATAAAGATTTATTTGGGAACTTTGACTGCTACAAACACGCACAATGCATCCCTCGCTCATTATTAAAGAAATTATTTCTGTGATTGTTTATCTACTGCGCCGACCCCAGATAATGGGAAATGGGCAAGAGGGACCATTTCTGTGATTGCAGACATCACAATTCTTAACATTTAAAGACACAGTCGCAACCTACGTACCCATTTTAGGGGCATGTGTAGTTTTTGATAAGAAGTAGAGAGTATGCGATATTGTCACTCTGAGAACGTCAATATTTACGTCAACATGGCGCTAAGGGGATTTATGATAATGTCGATCACTATATTAAAAAGTCAATAAGAGCCGTTGCGAGAAACTCGGATTTCAGTATTTTACTAATTTTACCTAAATCCTGTAATGTGGTTAAAAAAAAGTCTCAGCTATAACTCTTTTTTTACTTCGGCAACACCACAGACTACTAAGAAGATACAATCACAGACCAATACAACACACATTGCTTAGGTCGTAGACTAAACATACATTGCTACAAATCGTAATGAAATGGTATTATTTTTATTTGAAGTTTTAGCATGTTAGTGCAATTTATTTTAAGTATATTAAAATAGTTTTGAGATCCCTTCAAAGAAACCCATAACCATTAGTTGTCTGGTTTATTTATTTATTTAATAAGTTGATTTTGTCCAGTGAAAGTAGTGTTATATTATATGTATCAATTAAATGTATGATGATCAATTATATAAAATGATGGAATCAATTAAATATTTTATTTGTGGTCTAGGTGTTTAATATTGACATTTTTATTGTGGTTTTTACCTCATCAGTCTCTTATCATAAAGTTTTAGGAAACACATTCTATTCACAAAATAGGTATTTTTATCCCGGGCGACCTAAGTAAAAAAGATGTAAACAACAGGTGGAAAGATATTTACTAAAGAATACTATATCAGCAAGGTTGTAAGGACTTGGATGTTATTGTCTTCTCTGAACAATAACTAAAAAATATACATAAAGTGATTTCTACCAAACGGTGAATGAAAAAGAAAAATATACATTATCTGTACTAAAAAAATATTAAAAAATGTCATAACAACAACAAAACAGTCGCCTTTAGTTGTTTTCTTTGATAATGAAATGAAAATAAGAGCTTTAAATCGAGCAAAAAAATACGATACAGTGATGTCTCGTGTGTACAAAAATTCTCAGAAAAAATTGAGTTCTAATATTAGTGTTGTTCGTCATGAATTGCCATCTACTAGTACCGTTGGCGCCAAACCATCTGTTTCGAATTCGAACGTTAGTTCTTCCATGTTCAGCGAACTTCCCACCGTTTTACATGATTACATTCCTGAATCACCTACTAAACGCAAAGTTTTAGTTAAGCCAAGAAAAACTATTCGTTCGTTGGATCCATCATTATCGCCTCATCGAAATTTATCGCGACCAAAAGTGCACAGTGTTGTAGCCGCAAATTCAGCGCCTCAAATCGCTTCGTTTCCCATCGTTTCAAACCCTGGTGTAGAAAATTGGTCTCAAAGTCATTTAAGACAATGTTATTCCAGTAGATCTCATTCAAGACTAAAAGAGTTAAAGGTAAGTTTTAGATTCTGCTATAAAAATTTGTGAAATTGTTATTTAAAGTGTTCATACAATTTTTTCTAATTTTAGGATGAAATCAATGCTTTTCGTGAATCTGATAAAAAGATGAAACTACGAAGTAGACTATATGAAAAGTGTGGTGTAGTGCTCAATGATGTAGGTATTGTGGCTACTGATAAAGCTGTTCAAGTTGATTCACCAAATACAGGTAAATTTGTTATTACAATACTGCTTTGTATATTTGTTCATTTAATGTATATATTCTTACCTTATGCATTGTTTTCACAGTATTCATAGCTAATACTTAGTATAACATTATATATTTAAATTAGTTATTTAATAAATTAAACTATTATCAATGGAATGAAATTAGACTATAATTTTTTTATATAGTGTACATATAAATGCTTTGAAAAATGATAATTATTCGCAAATTCTATGTAATATTATTAAAGATTATTCTTAAGTAAAGAAATTTGAAACTAGTAACAAATCACTACATCAATCTCACAGATCAGCATTATATAGTATGTAATGTAAATTCTTGTAGTGAGCTCTACTGATGACTTTAATTCTTAATTCTTATTATCATACTTTCATTTTTCAATACTGGATATATTAAAATATATATATCACAGATAAATGAAATCCATAATGATTCCAACTCCACAGTGTTGCAAGTGCAGACCCTGGGATTTGTGACCCAGGAGCAGGCATAAATATTGGCTTACCCATTTGTGGTTTTAATTTTCTACTTTTGCCGCTATTGATAAAATATATGCTTACAATATATTTATAAACTCTACGTAAAGATAATGTGATAACATAAAATTTCTGAACCAGTACCTTAAATGTAGATGCTGGCTATGTGAGTAAGAATATAAGTTATCTATAAATCAAATTCTCTCTGTACCACAACACTATTTAATGAATTAAATGCTTAGGTATTAAAAAGATGGTAATTAACTTTTCTGTTTAATTTGACTATATATTGAAAGTTTTTTCATTTTTCGTAACTAACGCCATCTAGTTATTTAGAATGGCAACAATTATGTTTCTCATCTACAAAAGTTATTCTAAACCTTTATAGATGTCACCACATGTATAAAGTTATAAGATTTTAGGAAATTGAACAGAATTAATAACTACATATTATTCTTATATCACTATCAGAGAAAAGTTTTATTCATTTTCTTTTTGCTGCATGATTTTATACGGTGCTGAAGCACTAGCACAATGCAGGAAGGTCAACTTCATTTTCATATTTCAGTTTTTTGCAGGTATACTAATATATTCCTTTCCCTCAGAAGTACCAATATCATTGAGACGCTCACAGTTAGCTACCTCTAGGATCTCCACAACAATCAGTCTTACGCCCTTTGCTTTCATCGCCGTCCTGTAATCCTCACTGATCTTTACCAAATCAGACCATTTTTAAAAGTAGGATAATCATAATTTATTGTACTTGTAAGCGTGTTAATGAGAAGCCCTAATAATATTCCCCTATTACACCAGGTGGTCCTGGTGGCTAATCTCACGGTGTTCTGACTACCTAGTGAAACCGCCCTTACAGAACATTTCTTCTGTGACTGTGACAGAGACACTTCTGGCGATGGGCAAAACCTATTTCGCGTAACAGGCCCTCTGAGCAACAGGCTCAGCGGTGCCTAGACATCGCCGAAACGAATTAACTAACGAGTTGAGACTTTCACATGAAGGTGGATCATCAGCTCGTAACCTTTTTCACATTCATCACATTTCTTCAGGCTTGGAATCATAATATCTCTCAGTTGAGTCAGTCAGCTTGGCTGGTCCAGCGCCATTCACTGAGACGTCTCAAGAAAGCACACGCCCTACCTTGCCGCTTGCGACGGTTAACGGCTGCATTAGGGTACTCTTCGGCACCCGCTCTGCAGCCTTCTGCGAGGTGACTTCTTCGTAGAAGTCGTGGCAGAGTAGCGGTAAGGTAGCATAGCGGATGTCGAGTCACTGCTCTATCATCTCATTTTTGCCTTTTTCACTAGTTAATATCAGAGGAATGGAGATTGTCTGCCGGGCCCTCTTTGCAAAACCCAGCATGCATATATAAGCGCAGGGTCCAGCACGCCTCAAATGCACAGCAGAAGTGCTGTCTTCAAATAATATAATATGTATTTTTATTTCAAGCTACACAGACTACAAATTTGTTAGTTATAATTATAATATTGCTTACCCTATGGTTAATATATATATTTAACTATGTACATAAATAAAAATAAATGATTTCTTCACCACATTGGCAGACGCGTTAAAGCAAACCGGGTAAATTTAACGTTTATCCCGAGCTTAAGGAACCGTCAGCTCGCCATTTTGACCTTCATCCATACTTTCAGAAAGTACAAATCCAACTTCCACACAGCCTCTTATAAGCTTTCGGGATTTCTGACCAACGCTGTGTAGAGTCTATGGGTGGTGAGTTCCATTCAAGCCGTAGGGATTTTATGACCAAAGCTGAGACTGAGTTTAGTTGGTAGGTCACAGGGTCAGACTGAGGGGCAATCGCACTAACAAATCGCAGCTGAAACGAAACCAAATCGTTCCACTCAACCAATCCGAGAGCTAGAATATCACGTCATCGAACAGATGACGTGATATTGTGGCGTTCGGATTGGTTAAGCCGAACGGTTCGGTTGCGTTTCGGTTGCGATTTATTAGTGCGATCGCCCCTCTGCTCTGGCTACGATCTATTTTAATAAAAATAACCCATATCCATGCTTCGTGACGTTTAAAAACCACTATTAAGGAATGTATTTTTTTTAATATTTTAAAGGTTATCAATGAGTCAAACAGATTATACAGAATGAGACAGAAAGAGATAGCGTTGCACTCGCCAAACAAAATCGTAGCGAGGAACGTCTCCCCTCTCTTTACACCAATTGCACGAATTTGAACATCTCAGTTTCGACGCGCTAGAACTATGAGGTGTCATGGATAAACAGCACAATTATTAATTTATAAACTTCTTTCCGGAAGTCAATATTTTGAATTCCGTAGCTTTTTTATAAATAAGGACTGTATATTTTTAGGTACAATTTGGAGTTAGAAAGGAGATATTGAATATTTACCTGTATCGTGTTGTATATATTCTTTACTACACAAGTACAAAAAACAATATTAATCTATTGTTTTCTTTTTCAGATAGAACCATCAACACTGAAAGGTAAGTTTAATTTTACTCTCAAACACCTTTTACCATTACCTATATGACCTTATGCGGTGAAACAATTTAAAAGTTTTTTTCTCACGAGGAAAGGCACAGAATCGTCTAGATTTGTAGGTCCTATTATTTAACCTTAACATAAGAACGAGGGGCAATTAGGAGAGGGAACGAAGTGACGCTACCATATTAATTAGAAGTTCAGTTTTGGAGATACTATACGAAGACTTGCTCATGGGTAGTACAGTGCAGGTGGGATAGGTACACCGCCGTGGTGGCATCGCGGCCCCCAGCAGGAAGTCGAGTCCTGTCTGTGCAATGGCGTAGAGCCACTGGAGGAATCTACCAAAACTTAAGGACCGCCACCGAAAAGCCATTTAGGTCAATAAGGAAAGCAGAATCATTTTATCCCTCAAACAAAATTATGTTTTATTCCCGTTACTAATAGGTTACTTGTTATCTATCTAATATAAGCATGTAGCATATCTGTAGTGCAATTCTCCTAAATAAAGTCGCAGCGAGTTAGCAACGATTTAGTCTAAAAACACGTTTTTGTATTCACGTCTTTCAATCGAACTTTGATCGGACTTGAACTAGCTCGATCCAAACGTAGCGCTAAATCATAATCGTTACACTGTATTCTCCTATTTTATCGAAGTTAAACTGCACTCTAACCGCAACAGAATCGGTATTCTACTAAAGTTTAGATAAACCTGTCGATCGAGGTTGAGCTACCAAACGTCAAATTCCACGATTGAAATGCAGTTGTCATTAAATATTTATACATCTTTGTACTTTTATGCCAATTAAATAATGATTTTATACTCTAAAATCTAATAGTATCGTTTATTTTTCGATATATTTATTTTTTTAAATTCAGTGGATTTTGTCTTGATTCAGTTGGCAACATTCCCACCTCGCAATCTAAAGTTCGCTGAAATTAAGTTTTAGTTTCAATTTAGTTTTGGTTTTGTTCGGAAATGTGATACGTGAATACCGATTTTGGGTGGGACTAAGATCGAGCGATTGCTAAACTTCAACTAAATTGCGATTGTAAAAAAATACGAGAATTGCACTACTGGTCGCCGTCTATCGATATCAATTAGGACCAGAACCTCTCGGACCTTATTAAGGACAGTGCATCTCCGCCTCTCTTAAGGGGTAGTAGGCTTCAACCTAGGCCCCAGGCAGACTTTAGTTAAATGGGGTTTACCTTCGAGTCCGGCATAATTAGGGATGCAACATCGTTTATAAAAAAACATCGACACAGAAACATCGATATATTTAAGAGTGCAACATCGATGTTGAAAACATCGTCATATATATATATATATATATATATATATATTCATTATAGCAGTATTTTACAATATAAATATAAAAATAAATATTATAAAATAATTGCCGTGTAGCGGCGTAAAGCCCAAATTACCGGTGGTTAGGGCTGCAGATATTATTATTTCGTAGAATTTTCCATGAAAAACGTATTTTTATCCTATAATTAATCAAATATTTTTTTTTTTCATTCAAAACAAGTAAGTGAGCACTCAGTAAACAAGCTATTATCATCTGTCCAAGGTTACACTTCGGACGAATATAGGAATTCTCCGAACCGAAAGTCTTATCCATAATTAATTGTGTAATTATAACATAATTCATTCTGTATTCTAAAACGAATTGAAATTAGTGTTCATTACAAATGTGCTCGGAATATTAAACCATGTAAGAAAGATGGATCCGAGTCTGGTCAAAGTAACACAAACCTTCCAGTTTGAGTCTCTTTTGTTTCCTAAAATGTCTAACTACTACATCACCTGGGTAACCAAACCCTGGACATTGAAATTTATTTATCTTCTCTGTTTATATCTTGTGAATGATGAAACTCTACTTCTTCATTTTGTTACATTGTATCACCTGAAACATTGGAGGTGAATGCTGGCAGGGGATTCTAGAAGTCAAAATCGCATCGGGTATCGGTTAATATAACATAACTCTTTAATGTACACATAAAATACAAAAATAAATTAAATGTATTAAAGGCTTTATTGCTAAACAGCAATCTCTTCCAAGCAACTAGGAAGTACTAAAAGAAGATTTAAACATTGGATGAATGCAGTAATTGGACAGGACAATAGGCTATAACTAATTTAAGTTAAGGAAGCTTTGACAAGAAGTGAACACGGACTTGATTCTTAAAGGAGTCCAGCGTATAAGCGGGTAATATTATCCAAGTGACCAAATTTGTAATAAATATAATAAGTGGATTACAATTTTCTATCGTGGACGTAAAGAGGTCACGTAACTTGAAAGACGAAGGATCCGCCATAATACTCGCCTTCGTAAGTCAGGTGACGCTGTAAAAGCCTTTTGCGGCCAACAGCATAGATCCATCATTAAAAAGCAAAAATAGTTTACTACAGATGACGCATATCTTGCTGATTAGCTTGTATGTACTTATCGTTTAATGTTTCCTGAAAATATTTCTGAATACAACAGATCTTACAGAAAGAGATACTCGTAGTATATGACGACCTCCATAGTCGAGTGGATAGTACACCGGTTTCAAGGTGTCGCCATCTCTGAGGTCCCGGGTTCGAGTCCCGGTGGGGGCAGATGTTTGTGTGATGAATGCGTACGCATTTGCACTTTAGTCATGGTTGTTGATATATATTTCTATAAAAATTATTTATATATGTATAATATATGTATGTCTATCCGTTACCCTAGATCCCATAGCACAAGCCTTACAGAGCTTAGTTTGGGCTAGGCTAATTGGTGTAAGTGTAACAAATATTTATTTATTTATAGCGCTAGACAAACATAGCATCGGAGCGAGCGACGTCTTCCCTCTCTCACTATTGTTATGCGACTAAATGACAATACACAAATTGCCCGAATTTCTTATAATTGCATCATTAAATGATAAAGCCAATGAAGTTTAAAATTCAAAGGAAAATAAGTATGTTTTCCTTATTGATGTTTACAATTGGTAGTTAAACTTAGATGTAGTGTCAAAATATAATGTCATATTAAATAACTTTTATATTCTAATTCGTTAGGGTAAGGTTCGTATTATAATAATTATATTCTGAATCTAAAATAATCCTAACAAACAAAGAGCTATTAATTCTAAACTTATCTATAAATTATATAGTTAGTTGTACGAGGGCTGCTACTTAAGTATCCGGAATCTGTGATTGCAACATTTTTAAACGCAATATATGACCTCCATGGTAAAATTCGTTCTTTTTTTGAAATACTGTCCGCAATTTTTTTTTCCTTATGTACGCTAGTTTTTTGTTTCTGATGGGTTTAAAATGTCTTATCGCTTAAATGATGGAAATCACACGTGAAAATATGTAAGCTCACGGACTAAGTTAAGGAAGGTCGCCCGAAATCAGTCGTTGTGCCACAAAACATTGAAGCTGTACGAAAACTAATTATGCAAGACCGTCATGTTACGTATCGCGAGATAGAGGCTACTCTGGGCATATGTATGACAAGCATTAATAAAATATTACATGAACATTTGTTCGTAAAAAAAAATTTGTCGCGTTGGATACCACACAACTTAACTCAGCATGCAAAAAGAAGCTCGCGTCGAATGGTGCAAGAATATGTTAAAAAAAATTAACGGAGGTGACTCAAAATCTGTTTATTACATCTACACAGGTGATGAATCTTGGATCTATGCGTACGATCTCGAAACTAAGCAACAATCTACAGTTTGGGTGTTTCAAAATGAGCCGAACCCTACGAAAGTGACTCGTGCAAAAAGCACTTTAAAGCAAATGGTGGCCTGCTTTTTTGGTATTAATGGTCATGTGGCTACAATACCACTGGAGAATCGTAAAACGGTCAATTCGGAGTGGTACACGACCATTTGTTTGCCGGAAGTATTTAAAGAAATACGTAAAAACAACAAGCGACGCAGAATCACGACAATGCCAGCTGTCACACATCATGCGAAACAAATACATTTTTGGAGGGTCAAAAAATAGAATTGATGGGTCATCTACCGTATAGCCCAGAGTTTGCACCTAATGATTTCTATTTATTCCCAAATGTAAAGAATAAATTACGTGGTCAACGATTTTCGACCCGTGAAGATGCCGTCGACGCATTCAAACAGCACGTTTCAGAGATACCGCAATCAGAGTGGAATAAATGCTATAAAAATTGGTTTCAACGTATGCAAAAGTGTATCGATCATCGCGGAGAATACTTTGAAAAACAATAAACCCATATTTAGCCATATACGTTTGTTTAATTTTTCTATTCCGGATACATAAGTAGCAGCCCTCGTATGAAAGGGAATAATCATAAATTTTAAAGACTGTTTTTTTTTTTGAAGTACTACCAATTTTTTTTATATTTACTATTTATATGGAAATTAATGTTATTTAATTAAATTGTTCGCGAAAATTAACTTATATTTTGCACTAAGTAAAGGAATCAGTATTTCGCAACTATCATCACCGCCTCTTTAGCTCAGTGGTAGAGCACTGGTCTCGTAAACCAGGGGTCGTGAGTTCAATCCTCACAGGAGGCACATACACGGCCAACTTATTTTTTGATTTTATATTTTTGCTCGTATTTTTTCTGCTATTTATTGTTATTATTCATGTTGTTTATTCTCATTTACCTGTTCTAGTTGTTTCAAAACGTATTATAATTTCAATAGCGACTTAATCACATTTTAAAGTTTGTTATATAAAACAAAAATAAGCCTTAAAAATGACTTATTTATTAGACTTTGTTTAATGAGACTTTGTTTATTATTTAAAGAAAACATTAAAATACGAATAGACCCAAAAATAATGTAACATAAAACGCTAAATGGTAGATTTTTGTCATTGTTATTACTTGCTTAAGTTATACAACCAAAGATATTTTGCTTAACTAGTTTTTTATTATGACATTAAGAGGAAATTGAACGAGAGGAGCAAAGATAAATATTTAGAAATGAACCTGCATATGACGTCAAGTCACAAACATTAAAAAAAAAATGAAAGAAGTTTCTGTTATAGTTAATTACTTTAAAATTTTCCTATTTTCTCGTTTTACTAACGTTTACATGACCTTTTTTGAAAACGAATGACGTGTTATAATAACATAGTGGATAAGGCTAAAACGTAGTATTTCTTACTGTATTGTATTTGGATATGTTTATTTACAAATATTTTACTGACGGATTTGAATCAGAATTTGTAAGCTCTTAGGTTTTTTTTATAAAAGAAGGAAAACGTACTTTCTTTGTTTTCTTTATAAGTCGTTCTCCCATTTTTTTAAGCGGCGTATTGACTGCTTCTACCGCTGTTTTAAATGTACTAAGTGCTGTGAAAAGTTACAATATCCACTACAATATTAATTAATTTTACATCCCAAGGTGTATAAAGAAATTTGAAAAATTCTAAAAAAGCGTAGTTTTTTAGATTTTTTTACTTATAATTAGCGATCCGATAATCGGATGCATATTTACCTAAAGTTAGTTTAAGACAAAGTATGGAAACGGCTTTTTATTGTTTTGTTAAATAAAAATCCCGGGATTGCGGAATTGGATAACCGGATGTTTATTTATTTACCTAATTTAGTTTTTGACAAAGTATGGAACTATCGTTTTATTTTATTTTCATAAATAAAAATCCCGGAATTCCGGTACTGTAGAACATTTTGGTAATGCAAAACTAGTCGGTAATATGAGCTCTCGGTCTTTTGAAAATAAATACCACGTGCTAATTTAGTAATTTTCAAACAATATCACTACGTTAAATTTGCAGTCCTGTATTTTCTCGGGATTTTTATTTAACAAAATGTATTTTTAAAAACCGCTTCCATAATTTGTGAGCCAAAAATCAACTTTAGGTAAATATGCATCCGATTATCCGATCTCTACTTATAATTTCTTTGTTATTCTATACTAATATTATAAAGAGGAAAGATTTGTTTGTTTGTTTGTAATGAATAGGCTCCGAAACTACTGAACCGATTTCAAAAATTCTTTCACCTTTGGAAAGCTACATTATCCCCGAGTAACATAGGCTACTTTTTATCCCGGAAAAATCGACAGATCCCACGGGATGCGCAATAAAGGCTTCGCTCAAAAACTACTGCACAGATTTTCATGCGGTTTTCATCAATAGATAGAGTGATTCTTGAGCAAGGTATTGCGGTATTTTTTATCTTGGAAAAACGGATAGACCCACGGGAAGCGCGATAAAACCTTCGCGCCGTAAATCGACTTCCGCGCATATGTAGCCGTGGGCAAAAGCTATGACCCTTAACTCTCTATAGACCCAATCCCGAAATCCACGCAGGCGAAGCCGGGGGCAGAAAGCTAGTATTCCATATCTCGGTCCAACAACCACAATGAGTGCACTAACAAGGGAAGGGCACGGTGTAAGAAATACGCTTCTGGACGAGACCCCGCGTGGTAATAGTTTCCCATAAGGGTATGCAAACCCTAAAGGATTATTTCAGAATAGCCAGTAGTTATGGAGAAATAAGCCTTTGAAACTCCGCGTGTAACTTTATACTAGTTTATATACATTAAAGTTAATTTCATACTTATAAAGGTTTTTCTCGGTTAAATTTATATAATTACTAGCTGACCCGTGCCCACTTCGTTGGGCATAATATTAATAATCCCCGAAGCGAGCACGAACGCGAACCGAATTAAACCCGAAACCATCGCGCGCCGTCCGCTGCTTTGGACTTCACACTTATGACGATGAGTTTACTTGTTTTTATAGATTCATAATTTTTCGTAATATATGACTAATAAATATGACCTAATGATTTGAATTATTTTATTAATATAAAAAATTAAATTGTCTATGCTAATGTTAAAAAATATACTTTTTGTAATTTAAATATAAAAGTTAGACATATGCTGTCGTTGACATTTTTGTAGGCATTTTCAAGCTCCACATTTTTTCTCTAGAACTCAAAAATATATCTTTCATAGTTAAGGCAGCGTTCGCAAGAAACGCTTTCATTCGACCGGTTTTTCTCCGATTCACTTTGCAAAACGGGCTACCACATAAAAGCCTTTTTATTTTTCTGTTTTTTATATAACCTATGACACTCAGTAATAACCTGGCTTTCTATTGGTGAAAGAATTTTTAAAATCGGTTCAGTAGATCCCGAGATTACCCCCTACAATTTAACAAATATACAAACACACAAACTTTACTTCTTTATAATATTAGTATAGATTAAAATAGTTAATTTAAAAAATTTGTCGAATTGGAAATCAACCCGCAAGGGTCCGCGTACACTGAGCGCGTAGGCTGAGACACTGCTGACTAGGCAATTTCGTCGTTGGTGCTAGCGATGAAAATAAACTAGTATATAAAGTTACACGAGGAGATTGAAAGGCTTGTTTCCCATATTTGCCACACCATGCACTCCCCTTGTAAGACAAAAAATGTTACGTTTTGTTAAGGGTTGTAAAAGGCGACATAAAAACACCCAAAGGGTGCTGTGTCAGAAATTATAAAATCCACAGAAGAACAAAGGCCACAGCCATAGGTCAAAGAATTGCTTAAGTTAGTGGTAGTGAGTAGAACACATTGCTTGCAGGATGACATTCGTTGTGATGATAACATCTTCAACTGGTTAACAAACGAATGAAAACGTTCCACTGGCAGACCTCCCACAAGGAGGACAATAACTGCTGAATAGTTCAGTTTACCGGCATATTAAAAAAAAAGAAAAAATGTTACTACGTAATGTAACATTTTCTTGCAAAAATCTCAATTGAAGTTTATTTTTTTTATTTACAATACCTAGATACAATAGATTTAATTTCATCGATACAATTTTTTTTTTATTCCATACGGTGGCAGGCGAGCAAATGGCCCACTTGATGGTAAGTGGTAACCATCGCTCATGGACATCTGCAGTGCCAGGGGCACAGCTGAGCCGCTGCCTACCTGGAGAGAAATACTCTTTTTAAGCCTCGTTTGAAGTTAGACATATCGTAGCGCTCAGGAAACATCGCAGCTGGGAGCTCATTCCAGAGTTTGCATGTACGCGGAAGGAATGAACGCTGAAACCGAACTGTACTAGACATGATCGGTTCCAGGTGATATGGATGAACTCTACTGCGGTGGCGGGTGGTGCGATGGTAAAAAGGTAAATAGGATGGTAAATAACAATTACAATAGTTTTAAATTACATAATGAATAATTAGAATGACATCAGCCCATTCCTAAGATTCGTTAGATAAAGCTTTAAGGGGTTCACTCATTAACATTCTTGGCTTAGTGCAGAAAAAGTCTAGTTTTAACGAAACAATTGTAAAATAAAATTAATATATTATTATGCCTAATATAAATAGTAAATGCAAAAATGTATTTAATACACAGATAGAGAGAGAGAGATAGAGAAAACAGCTGAGAAATCAAGTTTGTAAACTTTACTATATAGGGATCAAAAGGACGAGGCTCCTGTATGCACTAGCTATTTCTCATTCGTGGACGGTCTGCTTAATTACAAGCGTTGTATAAAAAACACGTAAAAAATACAGGTAAACAGACATCCCCGGATACGAACGCGGGCACATTCTGCGCTACAGTTAGGCGGCGCGGGTCCGTTACGTACCTGTTTTACCGTTACGCGGGGGCGGGACCACGCCAGTGTCTGCGGACGGCCTCAAACGCATTAGTGAGATCAGTTCTTTTTTGTGACATTACCTCGGGTTAAACTATGATAAGAAAAATAACGTGGCTGAACGGGGTGGTGGAACAACGTGACTTCTTAATAGCTTGGATAGCTTAATAATCACTAACATACTTGAGACCGCAAAATAACTGCTGAATATAGTGACGAATCGATTAGGGGCAGTTACGAGCGTCAAAACAGTTGCTACTACATTTTGGAGCCATCATCAGGGGAGCATAGTTTATCGAAGCAAAAGAACTTGATAAACCAGATTCTCTTCATCGAAGTAAGGTCCGTAACATGCAGAATAGTACCGAGAATTACGAAGGTACCACTTTCTACTTTGCCCTTACTCTAATGAGACAGAAACTTGTGGGAGGTACGGGTTTGGGATTGGGAAACTGCTGTCACAGTGTCGGACGTCCAGTCACGTCGCTTTGCTCGGCCTCTGACACACACTATTTTGCACCCACGTTTAGTACGACAGCTACTTTTACGCCCAACACGTCAGTGGGTGACTTATGGCTTAATGTCACTGAGAAAGCATATAGATTCAAGAATTAAAGGCACACAGGCTGTAAACAACACAAGTTCAATCAGAACACTAGGATATAATAAAGAAAATGTGTATGCTAATATGTGTGTGTAATCAATATATGGTGCGGACTCTTTAGTTATATACAGATTATAAAAATAGGTTTCTCGTATCGTGGCATAGCGGATTTTCAGCAATTTTGAGTTATTGTTTTAAATTACTGGACCAACATAAAAAAATTGTACAAGACGAACAGCTAACCAGATTCGTTACATTGAAAGTTTTGGAAATGTACTCGTGAGAAAAAAGTACCTTTAGTGAATTATGATTTAAAGTTTACTTCGAATTAAGTAGGTAACTAATTCTTTATTGATGAAGAGAAGATCTAGTCACTAAATCTAATACTAATTCTCATCACAATACAGTATTAGTTGATGATTAGAATTTCATTGCCTAGGTTTATCTAACCATGAGGAGGCTCGAATGTGGCGTTCCGCAGGTGTCGGTTTTTGCGACCCCTGCTATGGAACCTCGCATACGACGCGGTCCTTTGCACCAGCCTTCCTCGCGACGTGAGTGTCGTCTGCTACGCTGACAATACTCGTCGTGACAACTGGGGCCGACTTCGGGCCGGTGCTCAGGCTTGCCGAGCTTGGGGTGGCACGTGTCCTGCGGGCGATCCGACGGCTGGGCTTAGAAATAGCGCCTCACAAAATCGAGGCGCTATGGTTCCACGGCCTTCCGAGACGCCGGAAACTACCGGGATCGACACGATGCCACCACTGCGTATCCGACCTCGACTCGGCCCAGCACACGCTGGCGGAGTGCCCCGCGTGGGCCTCCGAGCGCCGAGTCTTGGTTGCAGAGATCGGGCGAAATCTGTCACCGCCGGCATTGATTGCGGCAATGCTGACGGACGAGGGAGGTTGGAGGCCTCCTTCTATAAAGGAGTGATGCTCCAGAAGGAGGCCGCCGAGCGGGGTCGGGAGATGGCCGTTCCGCTCGAATAAATAATTACATTTTTCGGCTTACATTGCAAACAATTATACATATACAACGTTCACAGTTTTTCTGTAGTGTATAGTATCAGCATTGCATCCGTGCGAAGCCGCGGCGGGTCGCTAGTTCATTCATAACCTACTTAATATTATTGTAACACATTTCAATTATCAGCATGCGTGTGCAACTGGTCGTCAGATGCATTCATGGCCTTTGTGTCAATTGGGAACGACGGTTGATACGCGCTCTTCCGCCGCGTCATATCCGTTTTCCCGTGGACTGGCGCGCTGCCAGGCTATTTGCGTCGGCGGCTTGCACTGCTACCGCTGGCTGCTGCATCTGTCGTGCATGTACCACGCTGACTCACCGCGGCCACGACTACAGAAGATAAAGGGCGTGGCCGTGCTTCATATGGATTATGGCATATTTCAGGTTATTGTGTCATATATCTATCTATCTATCCACTACTAAACTGTGGAATGAATTGTCGCCTGCAGTATTTCCAAACCAATGCGATATAGAAACCTTCAAAAAAAGAGCATATTCCCTTTTAAAAGGCCGGCAAAACATCTGTGACTCCTCTGGTGTTGCGGGTGTCCATGGGCAACGGTTATCGCTTACCATCAGGTGATCCGTTTGCTCGTTTGCTGCCTTATCCTGTAAAAAAAAATACTTGTATGCAAATCTAACGTCATAAGTTACGTTAAGTTTTTCGATTTCTGGAATAGTTTTATAAGTTTAATCAACATCAGCTTGTTTGAACCTTCGTAATCTAAGTTAGAATGTGTAGGTCCATCATGGTGGTTTACTGTGACTTGATAATTCTGAATTGCTTCGCATAATTGAAAGAGTTCATCGTTTTCTTCATCGTCATCATCGAATTCATCTACGTTTAGATTAGAAAATCGAATAAGTCGTCTTCATGTTTATATATAACAGTACAGTTGCGAGTTTTCGTAATAAAGCATACGCCGTTATCGATCCTTCAGCAGTTACTACAAGGCGACGCTAAACCCTTGGGACATTCCCATATTGCATGTATAGCGATGATATCGATCAATTATTAATTTAATCAGTATGATGGACGAGAAATGAACCAACCTAACTAGTTAATTTAGAACTTTTATATGCCTATCAGTATTAATGAAAATACTAGTTGATTTATCAGATATTTATTTTCGTGGTCAATTTTTTTATCGTATCAAAGTCACCATCTAATCATTCGGCCCATCATTAACTTGATATGAGATTACCATTCGGTTCGTTATCCTATTTTAGTTTTCCTAATTTACGTGCAGTTTCCGTTGCGCAGCTAACGTGCATTTGGCAAGCGGCCAGAGATGATACCTGAACTGATATTCTAGTTAACGGAACTGTCTGACAGATAGCGGTTGCAATTTTGGGATTCCAAGCAGGTGAAGTTAACGATATGACTACGAGTATCGTGAGCGTTAATCACACCTGTTTGTTAGTTATAAATCTCATCCAGAGTCTAACTTTCCTTCTCCAAATTTAAAGGGAACTCAATTTCGATTATTTATGTCATATATATTTGGCAGATATCGAACACTGCATCGCAACTTAATATGGCGTGGTGTCAGACAAATCTGAGATCTTGTGTACGCGGAGTGTAATGACGATACTTTGTTCTCAATGAGCCAACATCTCTCCCATTGCGGTTTTAACAACTTGTATAATGACCACGTCTAGAGGTGCTCAGTGTCAGCTCGCGTATGCTTGCGCTGAAGACATTATTTCTACTTATTGTGTAATGTTTATATCTGTGATTGGTGTATTTATTCACACATCTGTTTTATCAATGACTAGCTTTCTGCCCGCGGCTTCGCCTGCGTGAATTTCGGGATTGGGTTTATAGAGGGTTAAGGGTCATAGCTTTTGCCCACAGCTACATATGCGCGGAAGTCGGTTTATGGCGCGAAGGTTTTATCGCGCTTCCCGTGGGACTATCCGTTTATCCGAGATAAAAAATAACGCAAAATCTTGCTCAAGAATCACTTTCATCTATTGACGAAAACCGCATGAAAATCTGTGCAGTAGTTTCTGAGCGAAGCCTTTATTGCGCATCCTGTGGGATCTGTAGATTTTTCCGGGATAAAAAGTAGCCTATGTTACTCGGGGATAATGTAGCTTTCCAAAGGTAATAGAATTTTTGAAATCGGTCCAGTAGTTTCGGAGCCTATTCATTACAAACAAACAATTTTTTCCTCTTTATAATATTAGTATAGATTAGTATAGATATATACTTTATAAGTAATCTTTCTTCAAATCATAGTTTTTTAAAATTGAATCCACCTTAAATTACACGTAATGTTTTAATGAATAATAAAAGATTTGTAATGGTATGCTATATAGGTATTTCTACCGAGTCTAAGTGGTTTCTCGTTGTTATGTTACTTACGTTACAAGGCGTAATAGGCGCCCTGGCGGGTTTCTAGTCACGAACTTGACCGTATATGGTCGTGGAGCGAACGCCACTAGCCGCAGTACTTAGATTGGTAGCAGATTATTTGAACTTTGTGAACGTGAGATAACGCTGCTCGCTGAATTGGTTCTTGATTCTTAATTAATGTTTAACTGGTCGCGAAATTTCGTCTGCGCAAGACACTTATCGTTATATTTTGGACAAATCAGACAATATCTTTATAAATTATTGTACGCTATGTGTAATGTAATGGCTGATGTATGAGCCATATTATTGTAAAGTTTCATTAAAATCCATTCAATAGTTTTTACGTGAAAATGTAACAAACATACATACAAACTTGTATAGTTTACCTATCGTTTATTTTATTAGTAGGAATATATTGTATGACGTATGTAGGTAGGTATGTAGGTATATATATAGCGTAATTTTTAGAAATAAATTATATTCTTTATTGAAAATATATAAGAAAGTACATACTTTATTAAATTAATTGAACACATTAAATTTTATAACAGATTAATTAATGAGGACTCAAACCGCAAATATATCATGAATCGATTAAATTAACCATTTAGCGCCAGGCGCTAAACAATAACACAATAGTGTCACAAGATTTTAATGACACTGTTATCAGAAAATGGACTAGATCAGGCTCGTATTGTGCGCCATGTAGTTATAGATTATATACCTATATATAACATATGTTAAATATATATTTCATATGTCATATAGTATTGAAAATAATAATATCAACAAAATTGCTGTGTCCTTCCATTAGGCGCCTTATCGGCTTGTTCAAAGTTGTCATAATATGAAAATCAAAACAAATGTTTACTCTATTTGTAATCCATAACCTCGAATGAACTTTCTATCCAAGCGAGTAATCGAAGAGGTGTACTTGCACACAATAGGCGCGAAGGGCGCGCCCTGCGGTCACCGACCGGGTCGTCGTCCGTCGCTGGCGCAGCCTCCCGCTGCCCCCTCCCCCCATCGAATGCACCGTCTGACTGATCCCATTCCCTATGTACACCGCCGCTTTGCCTAGAGGTTTTGGTTAGGCGTCGAGTTCCGTCCGTGTTTGACAGGCTGTATGCATTATATGAAGGCTGCTTAATATCTGATTGATTCGCTCGGTGACCACTGGTCAGAGGGATTTTTGCAGGCAAATTCTGCAGCAAACTATGCTCAGATTATAATGATTCTTATGAGGAAAAATATAACTACTTTTCTCGCACGTAAATAAAATTAAATGTATTCTAGAAATTATTGTTCTGGCTAAGTTTATACCAATGTTAATATTTGAAAGGTAATGTAAACATAAATAATACAAGTGTGTGACGTATCCCACTTTTGTTATGAATACATAACTTTTGATGAAGAGACTGAAGTTGGTGATATCGTGACTAAAACTGACAAATTTATCCAATATAGTCATTGGTCGACTCAAGTAACAAATATACAAAGATCGAATTACAGTTGACTCAAATCTAAACTGGAAGTTACATACCCAGTCAGTTAAAAATAAAATCTCCAGTTTTGCATTTGCTCTTTACAATCTTGCGAAAATGACTAGTGTAGAAGCAGCTATTATGGCCTACTATGCATATGTTGAGTCGGTGTTGAGGTACGGAATTACAGTGTGGGGTAACAGAGTCAATATATCGGAAGTTTTAATAGCACAGAAGCGCTGCATTAGGGCTTTATCTGGTACGACTCCAGATATTTCCTGCAGGCTATACTTTCATGAATTGAAAATTCTAACTTTTTATTTATTTATTATTAGCCAAAATACATATTTACATTCTTAATACAATGTTTGCCATGGTCGAAAACCTCTTAAGGGTTTATCTAACCATGCGAGCCGTTTACAAATTTGTATGATATTAAGTTTGGAGATAATGTCGCTTACATTTATATTTTTGCACTGTTCCTGTATAGCACTTGCAACTCTTCCGGAAGCCCGTTGAGGTAGAACGGTATGGAATACTGAGCTACTCTTTTTCCGTATACATTGTTGGCTTCTGGTTGTATCTCTATACATTCAACAACTGTTGTATCCCTATACATTCTCAAAGTAGGAAAGCATGTTAAAAGTACACTTCATTTGTAGAGGCAAAAGACTATTATCCGAGAAATAGTCGACATCCACATAGGCTTGTTCTAGATCTAACATCTAGAACCGCATGCTTATAGTGGCTGCCGAGATTTTTATCAAATATGTCTGAGCTGAGCATCACCATTTATATAAATAGTGAAGTGAAGTGATGCTCAGCTCAGAGGATTTTTATGTAAAAACACGAGGGATTCAGTTGTGCGCCATTATGGAACTTCAATATATCTGGACATTAACAATCATGATAATAAATAATTATGTAGCAGTAAAACGAATTTGTAACAGAACCAATCTCCATGCTATTTATTTATTATCGATCTCTTAAATAGCTAACATTATCTGTTATTTGAAATAAAACAACGCATTGAAATTAAATTACTTTCCGGATTTAAGTGATATGCATTTTTATGTTAGAATATGTCAATTAGTTATATATTACAAAATGACATACATTTCTTCGAAAATGTTTGGAAAATTCTAAATGTGAACAAAATTACAAATAGAAAAAATGTCAACGAAAAGCTGTCTGTAACTTTACAGTTTAAATATAGCGAAATTTTCCGACACAACCAACCTCCAATGTTACATTGAAGAAAGATGTCTTTTTACATTCGCAACTTTATTAATTAAAAAAGTTTATTTAGCTAATGTCTTTCGCCACCTCTTTTCGATATTAGTAAAAAAAGAAACAACAATTTTTTCAGTCTATGGTTTCTTCAAGCATCTGTATGATTTAGAAGTCATATAGAAAAAAAGGTGATGTTGAAAATTGACGTATAATGTATAAAATTGTTAAAACAAATTTTATACATATAAGTATACTAGCTGGCCCAACAGACGTTGTCCTGTCAAATGTCTCAAATGTCAAATGTCTCAAATGTCAAATGTCTCAAATGTCAAATGTCTCAAATGTCACGTTGTCTCACGTTGTCTCAAATGTTTTTAAATAAATAATTTAGCTGAAAAACAATATCTATATGACCGTATTGTGAATCTAAACCATTCTCAAGCCCCCTGGAATACACACAAAAAATTTCATCAAAATTGGTCCAGTCGTTTAGGAGGAGTTCAGTCACATACACACGCACACAAGAAATATATATATTAAGATATTTGTTGTCCAAAATCGATTGACGGTATCAGGTATGCGATCAGGTGTGGCGATGGCTGCGACCTTCGTCGCTTACGTAAGTGTCGCCGCTTGCCACATCACTTGTCACCATCTAAACGGATAAACGTAACTATATTTATCACCAGCACGTGTTCTTATAACGGGGTATATAATAATAGGTTTAAAATTCAATTTTAGGTGATCATTTCAAATGCGTGCGTTTCTAATTAAATTAATGTAACGCTTGTTTGTTGGCTTATCATCAATAGGGGTATATTTGTGTTTTGGTCTTTCTTAAAAGAGTCATTTGAATTTCTGTTATCGATGATAGAATAATTGAAATAGTATTGTAATATTTTACCTTTTCTTATTTAAGTGTGTTCAAATTCTTTAATTTTGTGACGAGAAATGTCAAACTGAAAGCCGTACCTAAGCTAAATCGACAACGTTGGGGAAAATTCGTCTATTTATATGGAACACAGCATTCGCCAGTTTTCTTAGTTCTTCGCGTTGAACGTGCTGTGTGTAGGTATAGGGACATTTCTCGTAGAGGAGATATTCGTGGATCCAGTCGAGCATTTGCGGATGTAAATTTTCACTCACGATAAGTTACAAAAAATATTTGACACATAATTGTAGAATGGTTTTGTAACGTAATATTGTAAATCTACCATACAGTATTTTTGGTGATAGGTATATTTACAGACTGCCCAACTGATGGTAAATTGTTATAGTCGCCTATGGTTGTCATGTGGTTCCTGTTAGATTCGAAACAAATCTGCAAGCTCCACATGACATATTCGCTGCCGATCTTACGCTTCACCCCGGAATCCAGCAATACGAACACTACTGTTTTGCTCCTCATATAAGTAAAACGGAGGTACAGAGTCTGTATTTCTAATATAGTATGTAATGATTGATGTAATGACTTGCGATATATGAACGTGCAATAAATTGTTCCATTACAATCCATCTAGAATGGCATTCGAATGATTATCGGCAACGATATCGATTGAAAAACATCACGTGAAAAATCTTATATAACGTCCATGTACATTTGCCCGATAAGAAAATAATTCAAGTTCAATGCCAAAGTTAATCAGCCTAGCGCAGAATTTACGAGCGTGAACACAAATCTTCCATTATAATTATTAATTTCTTTAATGCGAACAATATTCGCACAAGTATCGATGGAAATCGAATCGAAATATGAAATCTTTGAGAATAGAATTGTCCAGATCTGCCTCACTTTTCAGCAAAACACTTAAAGTTCCAACACTTAATTAGCATTCAGAATTTAATTCTAGATCTTTCGCCTCGGCAGCCGATCGCAGTATGACTTCAGTCAGAGCACGTCCGCTGGCTGAATTATTATTCCATCGCTGGAGTAGCACAGGCGAGGACGGCCCAATATTTACATTCGACTCGGGTCTGCAGACGAGCCAACTCGACAATCCACAAACCTGCCGTTAATCGAAACACTTTCAGTGCAATCCGAGTCACTGTTTTGTCTAAACTGGATGTTGAATGCTCATCCATGATTAAAATGGTCGCCTTTCTGCCGGGAACATTTTTGTGCGTTTTCATTTTCTTCGGAAACATTCTGTACGGA
Organism: Scirpophaga incertulas; assembly: GCA_036419045.1. Taxonomy (NCBI): domain Eukaryota; kingdom Metazoa; phylum Arthropoda; class Insecta; order Lepidoptera; family Crambidae; genus Scirpophaga; species Scirpophaga incertulas. The sequence continues at coordinate 22,619 of JAYEAL010000545.1, forward strand.
GCAAGTTTTTTTGATTAACTAGCGACCCGCTCAGATTTCGCACGGGTGCAATGCTGACACTACAGAAAAACTGTGATATATGCGTTGTATATAATAAATTATAGTTTAAAAACACGCTTTTAAAATTGATTGAATTAAAGAATTAAAAATAAAACTATAATAATCAATTGAAAAATTGATGTTATTGAACAAAACACGTGGGGTGCTTATGTTATTATTGTATGTATGTTATGTTATACATAACAAACTTCCTCTTCAATTACTCTATCTATTAAAAAAACCGCATCAAAATCCGTTGCGTAGTTTTAAAGATTTATATATATATATCGGAATATAGGGACAGAGAAAGCGACTTTATTTTATACTATGTAGTGAAGCGGTAGCACTAGGAAAACAATAAAATATTTACTTGTAAAAGGTTTAAGTTGCTGTAGACCAAATTCTAGAAAGAGTTGAAACTTTGATATAAACTGTTAACAGGCTATTTAGATCCTTTTGTGGGGTTGCTATAAAATTACTTGTAGCAGTAACATTAATAATATAAAGCACCTACAACCCAATTTGATGTGTACCCGTCAGACCTAAACGTAACAGAAGACTAGTGCAGTCTCTTTAAACTGTCATCCGATTTCTCACCGTATTAGGATAATAAATATGATGTTAGCAGAATACGATAAAGCACTGCATAACTACAAAAAGTTTCTCTCCAGTATATCTTGGGAAATCAGTTCAATTCGCAATTTCGCTGAACTAATATAAGAACTTTTATAAGAAAGGAAAAGTACACGGTGCAGACACAGCGACCTGTCGACCGAAACATCGGTGTCTCGTCTACTCGCCCAGAAATTTACAATGATAATTAGATGCCGTAGCGAATGCTAACAAACCGTTTGTAAAGTGTTCACGTAACTGGTCAAGCAACAGTATGAACGTGGATTGACAATTACTGAAACTGAGGGTATGATAGGCGGCTGGAGACGCCTTATAGCTTCTTTAACTATATAATACGTAGTAGTTTAGTAGTAGTCCATCATATGCAACTTCTGTTTATTATTTTATCATCAATTTTCAGGTGTTCTGTGTCATGATATGTCTCGCGTTAGACTGGAGGTTCCTCGTCCGAGTAGTCAGATGTCGAACCGTAGAAAATTCCATCTTCGACTCTATAGGACAAATATTCATCATCACTCCCCATTATACAGATCCTTCTCGTACTAGAATGAGATTCAATCAAAGGTAGACATTTTCTCAGGTTCTCTAGCCTCAGTAAATTTGCCGTTTTTAGAGCCTTCGATGAATTAGATACATAAGCGTATATACTATTAGTTTATGTGATAGTCGTTCATGCATGCCGTGTTCACTAATATCAGAAACTATATCGTGCGTTCCTTTATTTGTTTTGTAGTCATAATTAGTAATAATGTTGTATATGTTTCAAGTTGTGAACCAATAAAAAATAAAAATCTCATCGTAAATGAGCTCATGAATGTCACTTCTTTTATCGAACCACAAACTTCTAACACAGGCTTGACCATAGCATAAGAAGTCGGGGGACTAAACGATTAGTAATGTTAGAAATTATAAGGCTACGAGGACCTTTCCGCATCAACGGCCGTCACTCCTGCAAGCAACAAAAGTTCGCGATTCTTCGCGATATTTAGGAGATCCTAGTTCCTCTACGAATTTCTGATTCGGTGTTCAAATCAGTAATGAAACTCCAAGCCTTCTCTCATTTGCTCTTTGGGTGGCTCGCCCTACTATTGTAAACCACAGATTCTGTAAACGTAATAAAAATTATTTTTACCACAACTACAAGGACTTGTGTTTGTGGAAAGATTCTATGTTACATTAAATGACAATAATTTTCTTGTCTTAGGTTTAAATAATAATCATGTTAACAAATTGATGCTTTGTATCTCCATTGAAAATATATTTTCTCGAGCTAAAAAATATCCTGTATCCTTAATCGGGTCTCAAACTTTGCGTTTTATTTATGTGTTAGGGGTACGAGGGGTAGGGTAGGGATAGGGGGTACGAGCAAATGGATCACCTAATATTAAGCAATTTACCGCCACCCATAGATGGAGGAGCCACAGACGGGTTGCCGGTCTTTTAAATAGCAGTACACTCTCTTTTGAAGGTATGGATATCGCATCAGTTCGTGAAATACTGTAAGAGACTATTTATTTCACAGTTTCGTAGTGCGAAGCAGAACCTATACCAAATTTAATTAAATTTGTTTCAGCCGTTATCAGACAAACATCAGAGTTACTTTCACAACTATTATTTTAGTTTAGCTGATCCTCTTAAAGATTTATTATTTATCGTACTTGTATCAGTTTTGATAGCTGATTTTATGTACTAAATGATTGGATGTATGAATGATAAACTAAAATAAATAAATAGATAACAATGCGCCATTTTTATCATTTAGATTACGATCACCAACCATTGCACCATTTGTGACGGGTTCTAGTATAGAATGTATGAGGCGAGATCTTTTAACAATATATAGAGGGATTTAGCTGGTATACCCCTCGCGCCTACCCCATTCGCATACGAGGGCTGCTACTTATGTATCCGGAATAGAAAAATTAAACGTATATGGCTAAATATAGTTTATTGTTTTTTAAAGTATTCTCCGCGATAATCGATACACTTTTGCATTCGTTGAAACCAATTTTTATAGCATTTATTCCACTCTGATTGCGGTATCTCTGAAACATGCTGTTTGAACGCGTCGACGGCATCTTCACGGGTCGAAAATTGTTGACGACGTAATTTATTCTTTACATTTGGGAATAAATAGAAATCATTAGGTGCCAAGTCTGGGCTATACGGTGGATGACCCATCAATTCTACTTCTTGACCCTCCAAAAATGTATGTGTTTCGCGTGATGTGTGACAGCTGGCATTGTCGTGGTGTAGAATGATTCTGCGTCGCTTGATGTTTTTACGTATTTCTTCAAATACTTCCGGAAAACAAATGGTCGTGTATCACTCCGAATTGACCGTTTTACGATTCCCCAGTGGTATTGTAGCCACATGACCATTAATAACAAAAAAGCAGGCCACCATTTGCTTTAAAGGGCTTTTTGCACGAGTCACTTTCGTAGGGTTCGGCTCATTTTGAAACACCCAAACTGTAGATTTGCTTAGTTTCGGGATCGTATGCATAGATCCAAGATTCATCACCTGTGTAGATGTTATAAACAGTGACCTCCGTTGAATTTTTTTAACATATTCTTGCACCATTCGACGCGAGCTTCTTTTTGATGCTGAGTTAAGTTGTGCGGTATCCAACGCGAACAAATTTTTTTTACGAACAAATGTTCATGTAATATTTTATTAATGCTTGTCATACATATGCCCAGAGTAGCCTCTATCTCGCGATATGTAACATAACGGTCTTGCATAATTAGTTTTAGTACAGCTTCAATGTTTTGTGGCACAACGACTAATTTCGGGCGACCTTCCTTAACTTCGTCCACGATTGAACTCACTAAACTAGTGATACACAGTGGTTTTTGATGGAGCTTCAACACCAAAAGTTGAAGTTAAACTAGCGTACATAAGGAAAAGAAAATAGCGGCCTGTATTTCAAAAAAAGAACGAATTTTACCATGGAGGTCATATATTGCGATCAAAAATGTTGAAATCCCAGATTCCGGATATTTAAGTAGCAGCCCTCGTACAAATAAACAATGTATCGATTTCTATACTTATTATCCATTTTATATAGTCAAAGTATTTACCGCGGTTTATAGCGTTTGGTTTGGTTCGTATTCTAGGTATACTATTCAGGATGACAAATAAAATATAATATATATTAATAAAATAAAATACGCTTTTTTCACAGACTCTTGATCCTGTGAAACAAGGAGTAAGCACGAATTTCACACCAAGATGTGAAAACGGCTAAGTTACATGGTATTATAAAGTATTCATCTGAAAAATCTAGTTTCCCTCGTTTTTGAATCGCGGTATGATCATCATTATCATTTAACCCTACAGACGCCCACTGCTGGATATAGGCTTCCCAAGAATCTGAGCTGCTAGCACCCAGAGCCTTCCTTCTAAACCGAGTACATCTTATGAATCGATATCAAAATTGAAGTAAAACAGACCATACAAAAAGTACGGGATGGAAAGAAATAGGGTTGAGTTACAAAAATAGTTCTGTGACAAATTACACCATCTAGGAGGTAGACTCTGTACCAGGGTCGTCTGCATGGGTACCTCCGTCTTACCTATTTCCGCCGCCAAACAGCAGGGTTCGCTTTGCTGTGTTCCGGCGTGAAGGGTAAGATAGGCAGTGAAATTACTGGGTACTGTGACTTTACATCTTATGTCACAAGTTGGCAATGTACACTGTGGTTCTTATGAGGTTTGCAGATTTGCTGCGAATCTCGTGGGAACCACATGTACTATAGGCGACTGTTACCACTTACCATCAGGTGGGCAGCCTGCTTGTTTGTCAACTTTAGCAATAAAAAAAAAAACACCAATTGCCCGAATTCGAACATCACAGTAGCGAGGTGCTACTATGATATCTATCTCATAATAGGAAGACATTATTAGTATAAATCCAAGGCCGCTACTTACACTGAACGGTAGCTGCTGTTAGCTGGGTACTTACTTCCTGTTACTTGTAATAATGAAATAGCAAATGCAAGAGGTGTCGTCTAATTACATTAGCCATTCAACGCTCGCGCCGAAGGTTGGCTGTGCCATTGTGAGTCGACTCAGCGCCTCCGCTTCCACACGGACCCACTTCCGAGATGATTCGTGTGTCGGCCCTCTGCAGGCTTGTCACGCCCCGCCGTCCGAGCGGCCGCCGCGTGCTTCTTAGTTTCAATTTTAACAGCTCAAATGTTTTTGATGAATTCATAATTTGTTACGTGATTCGCTGTTGTGTCAGCTAAATATAGTTTTTAGTTATTATCACTGAGTATTCTGAGTTTAGTATGATTCTATTCAGTCGTCTATTGGACCACAGTAAAGCTTTAGAGTTAAAGAAAAATAAAAGCGAAATCGATTGGACAGGTAATCTTCTACAGTATTAAAAATTAAGTTACACTGAATAATGTGTTCCCTGTCTAAATAGATGCAAGAATAGGGTTGCCAGCATTTAGAAATCAATAGGTATATATTTTACCAGTAATTTACCCTTGACGCCGGAACATAGTAATGCAAATAGGTAAGATGAAGGTACCCCAAGTAGACGACCCTTGTGTAGAAACTCGCTTCGGTAAAAATTTAAAAAAGAAATAACTGGAAGTACTTCTTACTAGAATGAATGGTAAATTTGTAACACGTGTACCCATTATCTGCAAATTACATTAACGAAAATATAAAGGTTATCTGGGAGAGATTGCCGTTTAGGATTACGGCTGCTTGTATAAATTTGTTACTTGTTGTATTTTTTTTGTGTTTAGTTTTTCGGGTGCTATAAAGGTATTATGTTATGTTACAACTTTATTTTATGAAACTTGATTGCTTTTAAATTTCGTCCATCCCTTAGTCTATGAATGAGACTAAATCATCCGACTCGAAATATCGTCAGACGACCTTTATCAAAGAAATTGCTGGATTGAATTTTGTATGGAGATTTGAGTTTGTTTATACCATAATAACGAAAAATACTTTATGATTCTTTTACACGCTCCTGAACCGGAATTAAACTGACTAAATCCCTCATTTAAAATGTTTTCATAAAGTTATAAACATAATCCTGAAACGATAAATTGGTGTTACTTTTGAATATTGTATATATTTTTCTTTTATATAATTAAACAATATCTCCGGAAATATTGTAATCAAAACTTGCAAGATATGTTGTGAAATAACTATCATATAGTTATGAAATTTGTTGTAATACAACAATACGTCGCCTGACAGATTCATAAATAATTTCTATTACAGTATTAATCATGGATTTCCAGATACTCAATGCTTATGACACTGATTAAAAAAAGTCGCCATAAAACTATTTGAATGTTATTTGAAATTAACTATAACGAATTCCTTGTCACGCAAATTTGGTTCCGATGGTGACTTGCAACGTCGAATTGCGTTTATAAACATGCTTGTGTAAATACAAGACTCCATTGTTATAAGATCCCATCAAGTGTGAAGTCCAGGCAGCGGCACGCGCGACCAATGTCACTGCCAAGGACGGCCGCGCGATAACGCGTTCGTCACGGCGACACGTTTAATTGCATTCCACCGGCGATGCCGATAACGACGACGTTGCATCACCCAACGTGGCACTGCTGAAACACCAGCATACCCCAAAGCCATTTCCGTGACTGTCCCTAGATCTATGTCCAACGCTAGCTCTGAGCAAGGCGAATCTTAACTACTGAGGAATGTTTGCGCTCTGGTAACTCTGGACTAGAATACAATATTGTTTGACGATAACGCTTTTCTTTTTTTTATTAGCCTAGCCCAAAGTAAGCTCTGTAAGGCTTGTGTTATAGGATCCAGGGTAAGGGTAGGTGGGATAGACATACATATATTATGAATATTTTTGATAGAAATATATATTAAAAACCATGACAAAGGTACAACAAAACTCTGTCACGTCAAGCCATAGGGTCAATAGGACCAACGGCTTAGGCTAAGTTTTTTTTTTGTTCCCCTGAGGAAAATGCATTAAATTGCATACCCCGGCTGTGGCGAGCCGGCGGTTATGTGGGGCTCTCCTCCCCAGAAGGGGAGGCCTACCCACTAAAAATCTCAGGGATGGCCTTCCTCAGGCATGTAGGGAGCCCCCGGGAACGCCAAGCGACTTCCGGGCGACAGGGGAGCCCTCCTCGGGGGAGGCTACAATACCTCCCCGATCTCCACCACCGACGACGCCCCACGGCCACGGAAGGGGCGTGGTCCCTCCCGGGTTAGTTTGAGTTTAGTCGGTAGATCTGTCGGGTCGAGCCGCCTCGATTCGCCAGGAGTCCTACATAAGCACCGTGACACTTGCCGTTGCGGTGGTATTCATGAGGATTCTCAGCCTCCTCTCCTGAGGAAAAAAAAAGGTGCAAATGCTCGCATTCAGCACACAGACATCTGCTCCACCTTGACTCCAAACCGGAACGTCAGAGATGACGACACCTTGAAACCGGCGTACAACAACTACGGAGGTCGTTAGAGTTGAAAATGAGACAGAATTATATCATGAATAGGTCGATAATAGTATATTGGATTTATCACCGTGATTAACCAATTAACAACTCTCTGAATGCAGATAGAGAAATACTTCCCATCGTAGATTTGTGTACCATTCTTCGACATGCAAAAGATATTATAATATAATACGTTTAAAAGAAAGTAATAGTTATATGCTGTTTTAGTTCGATTTTCTAACTTCATCTTTTGATTAGTTCCTCAGTTGATCCTCAACCTTCCTAACGTTATGATCGATGGAACCCAAACGTGCTACGAGATGCTTTGAATTCTACGCATAGTGGACGGCGGGAGATTAAACTTGAATCAAAGCTTACTAAATACAATATAAATTTGAATTGAAGCTTAACTAAAAACATTTACTTCAGTGCATGTGCAAATCACAAATGCAGGGTTCGTAGACCGACATAATTTCAAGCATGTTTGACTAATTGAGAATAATTTAGGACGCTTAATAACGTTTAAAATATGCTGTTTTAGTATCTACATCTAGTTTTATGTATGACTTATAGCCACTATTTATTTTTGCACTTCATTCTGATCTTCTAGTGTAATTTTTCTACACTCTGAAGTCGTTTAATTGAAAAAGAAACTATCTAAATTAACTCCTATTTATTGCTCTCAATTTTTTTCTTTATTACTTGAGACTTAATTTTTTTCCCTTCGAATTTTTGTTATTAGTGTAATGTTCATTGGGCCTTACGAAGAGGTTCAAGATCACCAAAAAAAGTTGTATAATTGAATCAGAAATTAAGAAATTGTCTGATGAACCAGGGTCACCAACATAACCTGAAGAATTGCGAACCTTAAGTTGCAGTTGACAGGGGACCTCGTTCGACGGCCATAGGGGCGGGAAGGTCCTTGCGTGACTGACATATACGCGGCGTCGGTGACCTAACGATTGACCTGTGGTTAAGTTTCTAAGTTTGATTTCTTGGCAAAAACCAAGAATATGCTAGTATGAAAAAAACATAATTCTTAAAATTATAATAATATCTGAAACGATTATTTAATAGGTAAATACTTAATTGTTTGTTGATTGTATGGTATGAAATCTGACTCACTTTCAGGGATAAATTTCCACCAAACGATGTAGTATATAAAATTCCTTAAATCCATTATTCTTCGTAATTTAAAGAAAAATACTTTCATAACCAGAACTTTTTTTTACATTTTTTACTCATTTTATAAAGTAAAAGCCGTACACATTCTATTTTATGTTGTAATTTTACATCAAATTATACTGAATGATTGATTATATAATTGTTATGGAAACAATACACCCTTCGATTATATATATTTTGGTAAATATTTTTAACTAGCGACCCGCCCCGGCTTCGCACGGGTGCAGTGAAATAATGGTTATGGTGGGTTATCCCTAAGAGATAGACATATACCATCGCGGACTTTTTTGTGGATTTTTGTAAGTTGTACAATACTGTAGTAATACATTATTTTGGTCTATCTCGTAGGGTTCAGCCAGCGTTTGCAATATAAGTGCAAAAAACGTGCTTATTTACGACATCACATTAGAAACCTTTAAATTTATCAGTGTTTCTCTACTATATTATGCATTTATTATACATACAAACCTTCCTTAAGAATCACTCTATCTATTAAAAAAACCGCGTCAAAATCCGTTGCGTAGTTTTAAAGATCTAAGCATACATACGGACATACAGCGAAAGCGACTTTGTTTTATACTATGTATTGATATTGATTTTGCATCCAATTATACTGAATGATTGATTATATAATTATGTTATGGAAACAATACACCCTTCGATTATATATATTTTGGTAAATATTTTTAATTATGCGATCTGGCAGCCTTGCTCACTTCATCAAAACATCCCTGAATGTTCTATGTAAGTATTATTTATATTTTTATGTCAATACATTACATTTGTTGACGGTGAGTCCGTATTTCGTGTTATTTTTGCTTATCAGTGGCTCCGCGATTGAGTCACATCGCGCGCGCGTTGCGTGGACTATTAGCCGTATTCTTATCAATAATGGTGTGGTAATCTGTTAGACATGGCGCTGATAACGTTCGGCGTTTCTTTATTTATCATAACAACAGACAGCGACACGTGATCGCTGCCTCTTTTCGTGTGCCCAAACTAACGCCACGTGCCCGAAGCTTCGCTATATGTCTTGAAATATGCAGCGTAGTTGCATCTTGTTTACACTTGTTACGTAATGCTCGATGTTGCACGGTTGCGCTAAGTGCTCAGCTGGTGTTTGCACCACACACGCCCATCACGATCTGCACACAGTACAATTCGTGATGGTCGAATATTTAACACTCGCACTGGTGTGTTGATCATGCATGAAAATGAAAATGTTGTCCAAGGTGGAACAAGGTCCACGTTCACTAATGAGAGTTGTAATTGGACAACAATATAATGTGTTTACATAATTTGCGCAGTGTCTGATGCGGAGTTGGTTGTTATATTTACATTTTTGTACCGATATAAGTATGCATTATTTTCGTAAGATAGAGAAGTTACACCGATTGATAATCCAAGGTAGTGGGTATTTTCGTCGTCAATTCAATGTATCTCGTATCGTATCCTCGTTGTTTCGGCCATATCGAGAAACCTTAGAACAGCAGACTTTATTTCTCTGCGTTCTCTATAGCATTTTAATGAAGATTGTTCCGAAGAGCAATTCGCTAGAGACATTTTCACAAGATTACTACCGCATTAAAATTTATACAATCAATCAAATCAAATCAAAAATTTATTCTTCAAACAGGATTTTACAATCACTTTTGAATGTCAAAGATGCTACGCCATTGGTTTCCTACTGGAAAGAACCAGCAAGGCAATTTATTTTCTCTCCCTGTATCATTATATACGTATCGCCTGCAAGGAATCTTATTATGATTATTAAAAAAATGCTTATACAGACTTTGATCTTCCCAATCGTCGACTATGGTGACGTATGCTGTTATCCTCAACAAACTTGATACACTACTTAACAATTGCAATCGATTCGTTTTTAATTTATGGCAAATCGATCATGTGTTCAATGTGCGTTTAATGTGGTTATCTATACGACCTCGCAGATACACAAGAGGTTTATTGAATTCGTACTCCATTCTTAATAACCTTGACATGCCTAGTTACCTCAATTGCCATCCTATAATAAGACCATTCGTTCTGACTCTAATGAAGGCATTAGAGGCAGAACGAATGGCCTCTCACTATTCTGATACTGTACACTCCTCCTTTTTTTTTCAATCCATTCTATTATGAAATGTACTCCCTCAAGAAGTACGAAACTACACCAAACATACCCCAAACGGGCTAAATTTTAAAAATAGAAACATTGAAGTCTAATATAAAATGAGATATTAGACTATTATATAGTACTAGCTTCCGCCCGCGTGAAATTAGTTTTTGTCAATTCTGGTCCCTTATGTCTAAGGTACCAAGATTCATGGTCTTATCTTCAATTCAACCCCTATTTCACCCCCACACTGGTAAACATTTCAAAATGCTAGAACAAACGATTTTTTGTTTCTTATGACGTGATATTTGACGAACTTGCATACTAACTTTCAAACCTTATTTCACCCCCTAGTTGGTCGTAATTTCAAAAATGCTAGAACAAATGTTTAATGATTTTTTATCAAGTGCTTAAATGTAAAGCTTCATGGTTTTATCTTTTAAAATTAAGAAATCCCATACAAACTTTCAACCTCTATTTCAACCCCTTCATCCCTTTTTTTCTAAATAAATCCCTATGTTCTGTCTCAGGGTCTAAAGATTGTCTGTACGAAATTTCATCAAAATCGGTTAACAGACAGACAAAGTTACTTTCGCATTTATAATATTAGTTGGGATTGTATTATATGTATTTTATTTATGTAATAGGATTTTAATTCATGCTATTTACATTTTTATTATTATATGGTATTAACATCTATTTTTAATGTTTTCTGGTATATATATATCTCTTTAAATCTCTGCAGCACCTAGTAAAAATGCCTGAGGCATCAAGTCTGCCTTTGTTTTTTTTATTATTTTTTTTATTTCCGTACGTGGCAGACGAGCAAGCGGCACACCTGATGTTAAGCGTTAACCGCTGCTCATGGATTTGAGCAATTCCAGGGGTGGACACAGCTAAGCCGCTGCCTACCGTGATGAGATTACTCTCTTTAAGCCTCGTTTGAAGAGGGACATGTCATAGCGCAGGGGAAACACCTTTGTACACCAAATTTAGCACATTTCGTTATCAGTATAAATTCATTGCACAAATGTGCAGACTCTGTATAGAGTTGCGGCGTTTCCAATGCTCTACGATATGTCACATTCAAACGAGACATAGTTTTTTTTCTGCAGCTGAGCTGTAACTGTGCTGATAATCCATTTAATATCTGGTATGCCACTTGCTTGTTTGCCACTGATTGCATTAGAGAGATCTTGTTGCATAATTCTCATTCCCATACATGGCACTGTTGTAGTTTCGGGTCGTGTGCTTGGCTACCTCCGTGTTACCGGTTCAGGGTTGTTGTGTAAAGGTTAAGATAGGTAGTGAAGTTACTGAGTACCTTGACTGCATCTTAATGGGTTGCAGTTTGCTGCCAATCTCACATTAACCACATACATTATTGGCGACTGTCAGATAGGCGGTCTACTTGTTCGTTAATATATAGCAATAAGAAAAAGGATTGAGTACTCGTGTTTTCAAATTTTAATAACCATAGCGATGTCTTTGTCGAGGTCTATTACCTTCCTTAACAATTAATTCAAATTCTTTTAAGTTCAATGTAATATTAACTGCGTCGTATATCATAATCTCTTTTATTTGAATCGTATCGTCTTCTAAGAAGTCTGATTTGTTATTGCAATCCCAAATTTGGAATAATTATTTTAACTATCTACGTCGCACTAATTTACGATAAGAATATCTTTTCCACGTATCAATACCGAAGCTTTACTAAATAAGGGACCAATTTGTGTCTTGTAACCAAATAAACTTTTATTCATTCTAGATCCGATTTTGTGAAAAATTAAGAACCACTAGAGTTTCCGTTCAGGTTATCCATAAACGCCGTGGTATGAATTCTGACACAAATTTGATCAAATAATATCTAATTCACGATATAACTCATTTATATCACATAAATGGAGTCTTTGTACGAATCTTTATTACTTAATTTTGGTCCTAAACAGAAGCATATTAAAGATGATGATAAAGTGTCTTTATCTGTGATGCTGTTCTTGTAATGTTGTATTTGCTTTGAAGGAGATGGACATCTTACGTCACAAACGTGCTCACCAGTGTGGCTTGTACAGGAACTAAAACTCGTAGCCAAAGTAACGTTCATGATGATCGATTTCGTTTCGATAGAACAAAATATTTTAATGCGTACTGTGAAATCTTTGGATACATTGCCGTGAGATGTCGAAACGATATCGACAACGAATCGAACGCGAATGATTCTTTGCCTAGAAGCCCTGAGGCCCTAGACAAATTATTATTCATGTTCGAAGATGTATTGAAATTATTCGAAATTACGAAATCATTCCTATACATTTCTTTCTAACGAAACGAAAGCGAATGTCATTAGTTTGTTTACAGGTCTAGGGGCCTGCAGTTTAACTCGTAAGATATCATGTACATACGACTGCAAGTTGTTCTATACGAAATTTTAAGGTCTCCTCTATTCTCTGCGCAAGAAGATACAGCAAAAGCTGTTTTAGTAGTACAACTGATTACATTAATGTACGATTGACAGTACACAGTATATTTACTAATATGTGCAGTTGCAACATGTCAAGCTTTTCTATTGCACCACGAAAACCACCGCTATTTCGAGTGACATAAGACCAAGTAAGATTGCAATATGTGCAAATTAAAGTCAAATATTAGCTTGTTTTTCTCGACTACCTATAAGTTGTACATTCCATATCTTCGATGTTTCCTTAACCTTGAGGTTAAAGGAAGGAAGGGAAGGAGACTTAGACCAGCGGAGGGATCCTCTATAATGGAGATTAATTCGAGGAACTCTTTGCATTACCTGCGCTGCCTTTTTATACAACCAACACCGCCGTATCACCTGGAAGTCAATTGATCTAGCATAGTTTATTTTAGCATACATTTTTTACAAATACAGACTCTTCAATAATGTTTCTATTGCGTACCATATCCCTCAACTTTCAACGGGGTTTCAAAGGAGGGCAGTAACTAAGTTGTGTCCCTTTCCTCTCCCTAAAGATATCCTCGAGCGGCGTTTACCACTCGCCATAAGACAACACCATAAAACCATTTGCTAGATTGCTTCCAATGACTTTAAAAAGAAAATCGTGGTTTTGTTACATAACTCTCCTTTCCATACATGGCATTACACAACGACATGTCAACTTTGTCTAGACTTCATATTATCTAATCTGTAGCCACGTCACGTCATCACCACACTCCTAACATCGTGCATCAACAAATTGTTAAACACGAAAAAACTAAGACGATTAACATGTCATTGCTTTAATTAAGATGTGTAGGTGCAGAACCAGTTCGAACACTCGTTAAGTTTAATTGTATTTGATTTGAAAACAATAACCATATATCTTGGCAAAGCGTTCGCATAGGATTGCGGTATGTAAATATAGGCTTGTAATTCCTGACACGCAGAACGGCCCGTTTAGGTATACTTTTATCGTCAGTACTGTTTGTTGTCCCGCGCCCGCGCAATTGTGCGCCTTTGTCTCTGTCAAGGTCGACCGGTCGTGAGTCATGCATTACACCATGCACGCCTATTTTTATGTTTACTTTGTTCATAACTTCGTGAGTATAATAAATTACTGGCTTTCCAACCGTGGCTTCAGCTACGTGAATCACATGATATTTGATGTTATTTAAATTAGGTTTTTTTAACTCTTATTTACCTCCTATTATGTAACTGCGTAAATTTTATTTGAATTACCGATAAAGGTATTGGTTACATTAGCAACTCATAGACCACGAAGTACAAGGGGTCGAGAATAACCCTTACTATGTCAATATGTTGACCACGCTGGGTTAGTGCGGGTTGATCGACTTCACATAAACTTCCGCCTGTCTATTGCGAAAAGTATATAATTCGTGCGTGTTGCGAATGATAATATATAGCACCGAAATCTAGCCACTTCAGCTTATAAGGAGGTTCAAATTAATAAAAAATGTCTTCGGAATTTCGCTACTTGATCGAACCAAAACTTATGAAACCCAGAGAAGATTATAGGTTTCATACATAAACATACACATACTCACGTCTCTTTTAACATACTTAGGGAAGTATGTTGGGATCTATATACAAGCTAGGGAGGTCCCTCGACTTTCATTAATACTTTCATGCACGCTCGTCGGTTATCGATACGCCTGACCTGACCTTCCTTCAATATATCACCTATTTGGTCCAGGTATGATCGTTAGGTCCATATGGTCCGATCATAGTATGATCGTTAGGTCCACTACCAACTGACTATTTAAATTTAAGCATTCGATTTTTGATACTACATCTTCTTTCACACCTCACATTCCACACAAACAACATAGCCGGAAGAATTGCATCTTAAATGGCAAGGAGTAGGGCACATTCTTGATCCCGGGATGGACCACGCCCCTTCCGTGGCCGGGGGCGTCGTCGGTGGAGGAGACCGGGGAGGTGGTAGCTTCCCCTGAGGAGGGCTCCCCTCTAGAGAGGGGAGCGGAGGCTGGGGGTTCCCGGAAGTGGCCTTTGTGTTCCCGGGGGCTCCCTACATGCCTGAGGAAGGCCATCCCTGAGGTTTTTAGTGGGTAGGCCGGGATTAGAAGGGGGTTTAGAAGGGGGACTTCTGGGGAGGAGAGCCCCACATAACCCCGGCTCGCCACAGCCGGGGTATGCAATTTAATGCATTTTCCTCAGGGGAACAAAAAAAAAAAAAAAAGGGCACATTCTTGATAGCACTGACGGCGATATGGCTGAAAGATTGTCGTAATGCAGGCATATACCGGTAATCGCAGCCTTAGGACTTCTAAAAGGTGGACCGACGATTTATTGTAGATCGCAGAGAGGCACTGGATGCTAACAGGGTCGGATCTGGGTATGAAGATCCTAGGGGAAGGCCTATATGTATCGCGCGTTTGAAATAGTGAATGATTATGATACGATCTTTTCAGTTACTTCCCAGATCAGTAAACATTACATACCAAATTCTAAGTACGCGGACTTCTCTAGTCTCTGGTTTACTAAGTCAACCAAAGACAAATAAACTAAATGGTGATAAATAATTGCGCAAATGTCCGTTTCGATCAGCATTTACTAAATCACTCGAGCACCATTCGTTAGTTATTTCCTTGAGCATTTGTATCATGGTTGATAATTCGCTTATACATCTTCGTTAATAACTTCACATTATGTAAACACAGTTTAACTGCACTGGTCATTAGATTACATCAAGGCATGTAGTTTTACAATGATGTTGTTGATGAGGAAAACACGAAGTACAAGGTCACAGTCCCAGTTTACATTTCCAAGCCCACGCCCAGAACTTAATTGGCTTCATTATCGTACATGCTGTGATATGGTATTACCGTAATTGCTAACTACTATTGTCCATAAATAGTAAGCGATTCAAAACCATTATTGTTTGAAGGAATTTCAACCACGCACGTTTCTGTACCAATCGAGTCTATTTCTACTAATCGTTGTAGCGTGGTTGGCCCGAAATACCTTGCAGCTAATGGTTTCAAGAGTTCACGCAAGCAAGTTGAGCATGCTTAATATAGATATTGAATTTGAAATTAAGAAATTGTTTACTACAGTGCTAAACGTAATCGTGGCAAAGACATGGCTATGAGAGAAGAAGCATGGATCTAAAGTCTGTGCTCAAATTATATTTATAATAGATGTCCGCGTATAAGAAAGATTAAAAAGCAAAACAGCGATGTAAGGATGATTCAAGGTCACCAGGTTTCAGCATAAATATCATCGTATCAGGGGGCGTACTCTTAAAAACGATATTCGATATATCGTGGACTTCGTCGTGTCGTATCCTACTCTTAGTTACTATCGTTTAAAGCATTCCATTCAAATTCGCAAAATTTACGTCAAATTTGCGAAAAGTAATACGATACGGTTTGAGGTGTCGTTGTAATTATCGTATTAAATAAATAAATATTCGTCTGTCAAATTCAGTTCATCGTTGTCATTTGAGGCTTTCTTATGTCAAAATTAATATCGTTCGTTCGATCGTCCGTTGAAATGTTTTAAACGATAGTAACTAAGAGTAAGATACGACACGACGAAGTCCACGATATATCGAATATCGTTTTTAAGAGTACGCCCACTGACCCTAAGTGCTTGTCTGAGACTTTCCCAGTTAATCTACTTTCGAAAGCAATAACTTTCAGACGACACCCCTAGTCAGCTGTTAATACAAAGGAATTGCTAGCTGTGACGGAATAGCGTTGAATTTAGTAGTAGATTACTGCATACGCTGATGTAGGGCTGTGTCTACTTCATCAAATTTTTTGTAAGACAAAAAATTTGATTTTAGCGTCAATAAATAGATTCCAGCCCTGATACATTCTGTAGATCGTTAAATGACGTAACATATATACAAATACCAATTGCAAAGCAAACATGTTAATAAGGTGTGGTATTTATAGTGTTTTCAAACAATACTAATTACTTTCCAATATTTAAAGATCGCCTGTCGGCACTGCAATAATGATTTAAAATTAATAATTTATTATATACATAGCGTACTCTGCGTGATATTAATATATACTATATACTGATAACGCGTGAGTGGTTTTTGGAATCTCGTTTATTCTGGTCGAGTAATTTTTACTCTGATGATATGTGGCAAATATACGTTCTCCTATATATATATAGGAGATATATATATATATTTCATTACGCATTTTTCTGCAAGGTTAATTGTGTTAACATTGGCGCTTTAGTTGGCCCACAATATTGTCGACATAATAACATATCCGCCGGCGAGTCGCTGACCCTGTTTCGTTAAATTGCCTACCATGGCTGAGAACGTTCCCAGAGTCGTGAGAGGGGGGCGTTAGGAGCCCCTTCACGTCACTCAAGTGGGCTAAGGCCGGCCGTCGAACCTGCCGCTGCCGACCAAAATCACGACAGATGCAGCACACGGTTTTTGGTGCCAGATAACGCGAGAAGCCAGGCTCGGTATTGTAAATATCAGCTAGTTCTTTTGTAACTATCATATTTTTTATACCTACATAGCTGTTTGTCAAAAGACTAATCTAGGAGGTAGACTCTGTACCAGGGTCGTCTGCATGGGTACCTCCGTCTTACCTATTTCCGCCGCCAAACAGCAGGGTTCGCTTTGCTGTGTTCCGGCGTGAAGGGTAAGATAGGCAGTGAAATTACTGGGTACTGTGACTTTACATCTTATGTCACAAGTTGGCAACGTACACTGTGGTTCTTATGAGGTTTGCAGATTTGCTGCGAATCTCATGGGAACCACATGTACTATAGGCGACTGTTACCACTTACCATCAGGTGGGCAGCCTGCTTGTTTGTCAACTTTAGCAATAAAAAAAAAAAAAAAAAAAAAAAAAAAAGCGAGTCGTATAAATGCCTCTATGGATCAAGACCTATTGTTAAAATGATCATAATTTATGTACTTACATAGCTGTTTTGTGAAAAGACTAATCACAGCGACTCATATAAACGCCGCAATGGAACAAGTTCCATTGTTATAATGAAAGCGGTTGAGTTACACTACAATTACTTGCCTGGCCGATTTGGTCTCGTTTGTTATGTCAAATCTGTACATGCGAAAGGAAATAAACCTGCCGAAGAGAAAGGCTGTAGGCCTAGCTCGCTCAAGACCTGTTTTACCAAACACCGGTTTCTGCAAGTGGTTGCGCGGCCATGTTATTCTCGAATAAATATTTATATTATTTTTTCGATGGATCGGAATTGGATTACTAAGTTATTTCGACACAGTTCGATCATTTCAGTACGTCAAATGCAGTAAATAAATACATTTTAAATGATTTGTAAAAAGTAAAACAAAAGCACTTTGGCGTAGATGGATTTATTAAATTTATAAGAAGTTAAATTATTATGGTTGATTTTAGGTTATCGCTGCGAACGTAGGACCGATGTGGAATGATGGGGAGCTTGTTCTGTTGATTTGCAAGGTGCACCGCTAGCATGGTTGGCTTGGGTTCGGTCTTTCGGTCTGTTATAATCCCAACCCCTTTAAATACATGGAAAGTTCCAGCTGTGTACCAGTGGACGTTTCTCGACTGAAGTGATGATGATGAGATTGCCGGTACAGTGAAAGCCTTAAAAAATATTATGCCAACATTCTTTTTCTTCCTGTGGATAGCAGATATGCCCAATCAGTGGCATACGTTTTTAATTTGTAAATATGTTAAATAATCTCTTTTAACAGGACTCATTTGTAAGAAAGATTGAGGTCTGTAGAAGGATCAAACAAGGTTTGACAAAATTGTTTATAATTTGGGTCATTGAATTACTAAGTGTGTTCACTATATATAGATAGATAATATATATGGTATTAAAAAGTGTTGTCGACAATACGACACACTAAGGTTACACTGTTATATCTGTTGTGACCCAGTTAGCTTAGCCTTTGGCTGGTACCTAATCTATTCGTGTACAATAATAAGATAAAATTTCCTGTGATAATAACATAGCTATTATGTTAAAAAAAAGTTTTTCTGTTTGTATACTAAACACGTTTGTCTTATTTTTTTACTTTTTAAAATTTGAAGTTGAATCACACGCGTTATTGTTATTTGTAATCTGCTTAAATCTAAAAGAATAAATAATTTCGTAATGCTTATGTTTTCTTTCGTATTGCTTATTTATTTTTATAAATTTTATGTGTATAATAATGTTTTTAAAGTCTTTGAACTTGTGCGACAGCCACCGACGCCAGTTATGCAGATTGGTTGTGCTTCACTGCCAAGTGCTCTGACAGGAAAACATTGCACGCAAAATTGCTTTGTCGTTTGAATTAAATTGTGCCCGGCTATGTTATCGCATCACATTTTTATGCGATTGTGTCATACTTAGCCTTTGTATAATGTTACGCTGCATCAGAAAACGGAATTTTTATGGATGCTCATGATGTATTGTAATTTTATGCATCTATCTAGTCTATTAAAACGAATGATTTAAATCTTCTTTACGATAAAAGTTCAGTTGCAACTCTATTACTAATAAATAATCGAAACTTTACCTTATTTAATGTAATTAGATCAGACATTACAATAACTGGCAAGCAAATATTAATGAAGAATAGTTTAAAAACAATGACCCGACTGGACTTCTGTATTGTTTTTAGTTTTTTAAGTTACTCCTTTTGATATAACCAGTAAGTATCACCGCACAGTAAATATATACATGCTCTCATAACAACCTTCTGCTCTGAGCTAAGAGAAAGACTCCTCGTGGGAATGGATTTGGCTAATGGCAGTATAAATTGTTTGCTGACGGAACCATTGTCCAGCTTAGCCAAAAAATTATACATGTTTGTTTGCTTGTCCTTTGAGGAGGCAAACTAATATTTGTGTATATAACAATTGTGTATGTGTAAAGTTTGTATATTATGTAAATATGTGATTATTCCTATGAGGCTGACATGTTCACCCAAAGTGTTCAAAGCCTCGTTAAAAATTAATAATTAAAAAAAAAACAACCTTCTGGCGCAGTCGGGTAAAAGTCTTGTCGCGACTAGGCTTGCCAGGTGTTTTGACATTATGTTTGCCAATGAACAAAACATGTCCGGCCTTATATAGTGCGCAGTCCGGCCTTTGCATTTTATGGCCTGGCAATCCTAGTCGCGACAAATAGCACCATGAGCGGAGAGTCTAAGTTTTATTGCGGAAATCAAACAACCGTTCGATTCCTCTGCATTTAATTAACTGTAATTGATTGGTAAAAGTTACGGCGATGATGTGTTGATCTGCGCATAACGTTGTGGATGTTGCGTGGACCAGCGGGCCGGCTGGTTACGCTGGCTGGCTGGCCGAGTCGGATGTGCCCGCGACCGATCGAGGTCGGTATGCTGGTGCTCCGCGACGGCGCCAGGGTTGCCACACGACATTTAACTTTGATTTGATTGGCGCAGCTTAATTCGTTTTGCGACGCCTTTGTTATCTCATGAAAATGTTTAATTAGACTAGTCTGAAATAAATAGTTGAGGAGCAAATTTTAGAAAAAGAGCCAGATGCAATCGGAGATTCTACAAATTTAGTCTGTCCAATGGGTAACTATGTTACACGATTTTGTCACTAAACATGTGGGTCAAGTGCCAAGTCCGTCCGTCAGAAGCGGGACATAGTAAAAAAACGTATGTAATCAAAGGTTTTCAAATATTTATCTTTTTATTTGACTTATATTACGTTTAAGTGACAATAGACAGCAAAAGTAGCCATAGAAAATGTATTTTAACATAAAAATAATATCTTAGATCAGATTGTCTCTATCGTTAAATTCGTCTTTAGAATTAAAAAAATCGGGACGTCCCGCCAAAATCGAGACGTTCTGGCAAAGCTGGTCAAGTCAAGCTGGTTCATCTGAGATTTTCAACAAATGTATAATCCCCTCTACTCTGAACCATTTATACATTTGTTTGCGAAAGACCTAATATGATTGGAAAATTGAAGCAGAACACATAACAAATTAAACCTTATTCACAACTGTATAGTAACTTGTTTAATAGACATTGTACAATCGGAAAAAGAAGGTCTTACTACCTACATAATAAAGCAGTTTAATAATAAAGACCATAATTAAGGTCGCCGGCGTTCACAGGATGATCCGGGGATGCAGTTTTAAAGTAGCACGTAGTTAACGATAGCCCTGCTGACTAATATGGCGCGTGCACGAGGCCATCGACCCCGGCGCGTGTGACGCAAGCACGGCAACTTTCTAACCACGGCGCGACGTCAGCGCACCGACATTCTGGTTAAGGCCGGTCACCGCACCGCCACCTCGCCACTCCCCGGTTTCAGGTTATAATAGTGTATGTACTATGCACTCAGTCCGCCTGCTCGAGCCACGGGCAACTTGTCTGTCCAATTACTTTCAAGTCTTGTTGTTACCACCACAGAACATAACATGAGATCTTAAATTGGCTTCGTCATTTTCATAACTACTGCTTTGTGTACTTGCATCGTTATCAACATAATGTACAGTAGAGACGCAAAATCTCATTACCGTGGTGTGATCACAAGGTAAGCGTAAGAATTTTGGATCACGTTCTGTCTCCCAGAACGCATATGAAATCGGAAATGTCCAATTTTGGTGGCGTTGAAAATATAGTGTTTAATTTTAGTCTTGTTATTTATACATGCACAAATACATGTCTTCAGGATTTATTTTTGTGGTTGGATGTGTGCTTTGCCCTATGTGTGTGTAGAGCTCATTGTGCGGAAGTTTGTTTGTAATTATAATTTATTGTTTTCAATTACATTTTCCTAATACTACCAAGTAATCAAGGATAGATCTAAAATAGTCACTTTATGAGAACGGATAGTTCAATTTGTTACTGAACTGTTTAAAGCATTTCCTTTACTAATACGATTGTATCTATTAGGTTCACCTTATAAACTTGAAAGCGTAGAGTTTATTTCAATTTGTTTAAGTTTTATGAAAAAGGAGTAAATTTGATTCTTCCTCATTCATTGTTATTGGGACAGAGATATTTTGTTTCTTTCCTTAATACATATCTCTATAAAATATTTTTGGTTTTTGCAGATATTCATATTTGGGCAGTAGAATAGTTGATGATTTACGCTAAATTGATGAGTAACGTTCATTGAGTTAATTGCTATTAAATTTCGCTTTCATATGTTCCTGGCTGCAGCGGGCGGCGTAGTTTCGTTTTTATCCCCGGTCACGTATCCGTCCGCGTCGGCGCCGCAACTGGGTCGGCGAACGGTACACGACTTTCTTTTTTATATCATCCACTCCGCGGTCTGAGCAACTGCTAGAATCGGAGGCTCTCGTGCGAGTCGCGACGCCGGTATGCATCAAAGAGGGGGGGGGGGGGGATTTGAGAATGCCAAGTAACAGATGCAAAAGTAATTATGTAGAAAATATCAAATAGTACTTAGTCTGGGTGTTACCTTTAATGCCCCAGAGGGTATAATTGAATTAAGGAGAGTGGCTTTTTTGGTTGTGGAAGAATTAATGTAGCACAGAATATGGGTTGTGAAAAGAAAAAGTTACTTTGGGCCCCATCCATTAATAACGAGAGGCTTGTAAGGGGGAAGGGGTTTGACAAAAATCACGAAATATCAGTGTTAGTGGTAGTTTTAAACCTCACCACGTATCACCAAGGTGAAGAGGGGGCTAAAAATGCTTTAAAAGATCGCCTGATTACTGGACGGGCTCTTTGGATAAGTGAATCTTCCAAGAAAGATTTGATATAACTTTTAAATCGTTATAACAAATTACGGTACATTTAGACATGTTTTTATTTCTTTGCTATAAATAACCGTCAATCATCAGACGGATTAAAGAATCATTCCATCAGGTCTAAAATAGAGCGTCGCTTCAATTAGATTCTATAATAACACAAAATCAAATCTAGCCTGTAAAATTATCGATATATTACAAATACCTACAATGTTATTATGACAAAAAGATCTTGACTGAGAAGTTATATTACCAAATTGTTTTCAAAGTGGCATTAAAATTTCTACAAAGTTAAAATTATTTCAGAATGCCAAGTACTTGGTGGCCCCACTTTAATATCTTATCATCCCAGTACACAATGAAGTCACTCTTACGATACGGGGATGTTATCAACTCCGTCTATTTGATCAGTCGCTATCTGGTGAGCGATAGCGATATCGTGCGATACCGCTGCAGTCTAATCTATCACGTCCCTGATTAGATTGGATTCAACGGAATTATGACTGTTTGCAAGCGGACGATGTTTTCGTTGATATGGGGAAACTGGAAAACAACAGCTTATTAAAATATACCTCGTGAGTTTCAAAGAACTAAGTGTTAGTGGTATTTTTAATGTACACGCAACAACGCGTCAGACTACATACACCATTTTCATATTTCGCTCGTAATAGCCGCTGATTTTGTTTATTAAATGTAAAGCTTGACTTGCCCCTCCATGATCCCTTAGTTCGGCAGCCTTCAGCATCGCCAAGACTAGGTTCCCTAATGATAAGGCCGGCGTCACTTTGACTTCCCGCGCCTCTTCTAGCGCTTTGGGCCCCCTTTATGGGCCTGCGCTGCATCGCCACTCTCCTGAGGGGCGGTCGCCCTCACGATTTGCCTATATGGTTTCTAGAACCTAGGCCAGGCTGAGTTTAGTCGGTAGGTCACGTGGCTGGACCGTTCCGGTCGCGTGGAGTCCGACATAACCTCCGTGACACTTGCCGTTGCGGGGGTATCCTGGGTACGTTTCGTACTCCTTGTGAGGATTCTCAGCCTTCCTCTCCTGAGGAAAAAAAAAGATTGCTATGTACCGTCACATACAAAAACAAGCGATAACATATTGTACCGTCTTTCAATGTGTCGTGTCATTATCAAAAATAGACAGCATTTGTTATACATATTTAAAGATGGCTGTCTTTTTAATATACGATTAGGCATGTTAACACTTGTCACAACACTAAAAGACAATACATTTTCACGCATAAGTGAAAAGTAATTATATAAGCATATATATTATAGACAAACAATAAAACCTATTTCATATTGAATTCAATGTCGTTATAAATATACATTTTGATAATTACACGTGCATAACACAAACGAAAGTTTAATTAAGCAAATAATATAATAAGGTATTTTGTACATGTCACGTGGAAGGTAGGAGTTCAGGTTGAAGTACCCCCATAGAAGTCGGGTAGCAGAGGTGATTATCTCATAATTTAACATATAGAAATGAAAAGCTATCTTAACTCGTCTTATGTTACTTTCTTTGTTCGTTATCTTAAACCTTGCTAATTACCCGAGGAAATCCAAACAAATAGAATAATATACAGTATACAACACGTCAAACTTTACATTTACGACTTGATCTACTGTCCCAAGGCTGCGTCGGTTTAATGTACAAAGGAAATGGGCATTCCTTTTTTTTTTTCCTCAGGAGAGGAGGCTGAGAATCCATCATGGATACCAACGCAACAGGCAAGCAGGGATGCGTTGATTATGTCGGACTCCTGGTACTGTCGAGGCGGCTCGACTACACAGACCTACCGACTAAACTCAGCCTAGCCTTTGGTCCTATTGACCCTACTGGCTTTATTGACGGGGGAGCCACACCTCAGGAGAGGCACGGTTAGCGCTGCCCCATGGTGAGGGCATATGCGCTAGAAGAAGGCACGAATCTCCAAAGTGGGACCGGCCTGTATTGACGGGAACCTACACGTGGCTAAGTAGAAGGCTGCCGATTAGGGGTTGACAAGGAGGGGGGGGGGGCGACGGCTCAGACGCCGCCGCTTGCAGGTCTAGAAGTTCCTGCGTGAGTTGGTTAGGGGGGTCGCTAAGGACATGTCGCGGTCTACGTATCCTCTGCCGGTAGTGACTAGTGTTGCCTTGAGACTGGCTCACAGTTGGTGGTGTTGACGGGTGGGCATTCCTGCGTCAAATTCTAATAAGTAATAAAAATTGATATTTTTCAATATATAAAAAAAAACCATGTGATGCATAGAGATGAATGGCCTGTAACAAGAGTGGTGTTGAGTTAGTATTTGAATTTGTAGATAGGAAAACATAAGAAGCCATGTATGTATTTGCATATCACATGGAAGTTTGTAAATGAGTGAAAGAACGCCACGAACTCCAAATTAGTCGGGAGGTAATCCAAAATTTTGATGATCAGCCGAATTAAAAACCTACAAAGTAGATTTTAAAAGTAACTTTTTTGACATATCATCTATATCATGTATTTTTTCAATTTATTAGTCTACACGCTCAATAACCGTGAATGAATATCCATTCATTCACGGTTATTGAGCGTGTAGGCTCTATCTTACTTACAAAATCGGATGATAAACTTGTCATTATTATCAAATAATAGATTGATATCTTCACTTCTACAAAAAAATATTGTATCTCTTAAAATACATATGAAATAGCGGTTTATAATTAATTATTTCAGAAATGATAAAATGCTTGGATTTAATTTTTATTGCATAAAAGTTTTTTTTTTATAATCTTAACACATGACGTGTGATTATTAACTAATACAATAGGCTTGTATCCACTATGAACAAATCTGATGCGTTAGGTTGCATAACTATTAAGATGATCATTTAATTATGAAAAAACAAAGTTTTATAAAATAATAACTTCTGATTATTTATATTTTTATAAAATAAAATTGCACAAAATAAGCCATAAGTCACGTGACAGCAAACACCAATTAAAAAGTGTTACGTCACGCCGTGCGAAACGTCAAAGTCAAAATGTCATTCCAAGTGTCTTGTGGAAGTGCGAAAAAGAATGGGCATCATTCCTTCTCGCGAGTGTCAGCCACTTTTTACGTATCTGCTGATTGTTTGGCACGTATATAAATAATTTTTTTGGTGTTTTTATACTTGTGCTTGTACACTGGGGCACTATGCAGTACTTGTAATACGATGAATCCATTTTTTATTAAAATAACTTCACAATACCGAATATTCCGATACTAAAACAGCTGTGTTTTGCACGGCGTGACGTCATTCAAGACGCCATGACAGTCATGAGCGTTTTTGATGACTAATGTCAAATATTTAATTAAATGCAAAATTATTCTTATAAATAAGTATTTTTTTTCAAAAATAATAATTATTTTGTATAGAATAGGCATCAAGGTATATTAGTATCTAACTACTGAAATTTAGGCAACAAGCCTATTGTTATTGTAACAGATATTTACGATATGGTATCATTGTAATGTTAGTTGGGCTTAAGCTATTTGCTATGAGACCTGCTTTTATTTGAAGACTGTGACAATACAGTGAGAAAATATTATAGCCCCTGCTGGTTCTTTTCAGTACCTATAAGTTTATTCGCCGGGATTTATGAACCGGTGGCGTAGTTTCTTTGTCATTCCTATATTAGTATTGAATGTGACTGCTTTTTTTAAATCCAAATCTAAAAACAAATAATTTGATTCGTTGGCCCATTTTATTTGACTTCTATATAAACAAATTTTTAATTTTACCGTGTTCAACTTTTTATTTGTAATATTTTTGTCTAAAACCAGGTTAAAATCGCCACATCACGAACAAACGTGAATGGTTGTGACTTGTTGCATTATCCGTATCACGTTGCCGCTTATCAACTAGTTGCCCTGTTATCGTGTATTAACACTACATCATAATTCATTTCGCCTCTCAAGAATGCTATTGAAGACCGCTCTAATCAAGATCCAAGACCTGATTCAATATCAACACAGCTGTCATCAACACAGCTCATGTATTCCCACCGAAGGACACGAGTTTACCCTATGTTTAGAGCCATCAGGGCTTATTCAGCCACGCTGGCCCAGTGCGGATTGGTTGACTACATCTACACACATACATGAATTACTTCGCACGTGTATGCAGGTTGCCTCACTATATTTCCCATCATCGTAGAAACGTCAGATAAATGGACACATTGATACATGGCAGGTACGGCCATGGGTCCCGGATCATCGGATTTGTACACCAGTGCCGAGACCATAGCGCCACTACCGCTCCTGTCATATTAATAAGCAATATTTTTAAGGGTGTAAAAGTACAAGAGTCCAAGCCAGGTTCACCTGCTCACGGTGCACCCTGCCAACCAACAAACATGGCTCTGGCTCTTCCCATCATAGTGCACTAGACCTGCGTGGTGGGAGAGGATCCAAACCCCTCCTTTTTTTGTTGCGCTGAGGAAAATGCATGAAACTGCATATAGCCCTCGCCCGGGAAAGGCACGGGGTTATATGGGGCTCTCCTCTCCACTAAAAACCTCAGTGATGCCCCTCACGGACGCCTTGCCGCGAGCGCTCGATCGTCAGCGCGTCCAACATCGCCGTCGAAATACGCCGAGGTGAACTGCATCAAGGCGTGACAGGGTCATGGGAACCCGTTTGTACACTACCACGAATCCAAACCCCTCCTACTTTCAGGAGGCCTATGTCCAGCGATGGGTGTATGGCTAAAATTATGATATATTTGAAACATGTTCATTTTTTTGTTTTTTTTTCTATACCAACATATGACATAAGATGTAAATTCATAGTCCCAGTGATTTCACTGCATATCTTACCTTTGCCTTCACGCCGAAACAGCAATGCCAACACTGCTATTTTGCGGCTAAAAATCTGCAGTGTTTCCTTTGGAAAAATCCGAAGTGCGGAAAGCAAAGAGAAATCTTCTGTCATAGTGAATCGAAATCATAAGTGTCCTATCAGAAATAAATGCGCACAACCATTAGACTTAAGATCGATGATAATATAATCAGATTTACAATTATCATCAAATAATTAAAATAGACGTCAATTTCAAATGTTTTCTGCTGTTGTTAGATTGACACTATTATCTCCTGATCTTGTATAATATTTACTACGGTCATCAAGTTAGGCCGTTCGGACAAATTGCAGAAAATCAATCGAGTTGGCTAGGCAGGGGGAGCGCTCGTCAATGATTTACGCGAACGTAAAGAGTCGGTCACAGCGATGGCCACAGCGTCTGCGGCGTTGGCGGAGCGCGGCGGCGACCGCGCGTCCCGTGACGGCCGGCGCGCTTGGCTGCCGCGCGTGACCGTTCCGTTCGCCGGCCCGATGACTCGCATTCGATGCACATTATTTATCAGCCGTCGCTTTTTTAACGCCTAGCGGTTGGAAACTCGCTTTTCAATACAGCTAGCTCGAGGATTATAGCTTAATCTTATCTGTGGGAAGCGCGCTAAGTTATTGTTGTTGCAATATGGAAACTATTTATTACGGTATATATATGTATGTGTATTAAATTGATGTTTATAGAAGTACTATATTTCTGTTTAATATATTCTGTATAATACTTATTACATTTTATGACTACATATTATATTTTATTGCAACAACTTTGATGCCAAACTACCGACCTGATATGATTTCCCAAAAACGTATTGACCGCATTTTTTTTCCAACGGGGGATGGTAGTTAATCCTCATAAGGGATGCGCTACTATTGTAGTTGTCTTAATAAACCCCTTCGTGCTCGGACGACCTTACACCGGATACCACCACGGCGGGTGGTTATGTTGAACTCTAGCAGAAGGCTTAGGCTAGCCTCCTATTACACGTTATCGGTTTTGAACTAAAGCGCCCGCCCTCCAGAGCGGTGGGCGGTGCATAGACCGCAAGAACTACGAATACTGATGGCTGATACCATTTCTCAAAGTTCATTGAGAATTATAACGTAAAAATACTCAGAACAATTGCAAAAAAACAATAGGCTAGTTGACAAAATTTGGAAATTCGTTTAAAACTATAGTTTAGTATCTATTTTACCCCTAATATATATTATTTTTAGAAAAATAGGCCTTTTTCATAAGTATTTTCCTTCTTTAGAAATGAACTTATAATTGACTTCGAAAAAGGCCAAGACTGTCATGGCGTCTTGAATGACGTCACTCCTCGCGAAACAATCGAGTTTGCTTATGTCAGTCGACGAGATCATTATAATAAATAATGAATCCCTCTTATTATAAATACTGTATAGTGCCCCAATGTAAAAGTACAACGATAAAAACGCCAAACAAATTATTTATATACAAAATCTGTGTTTGCTGCGAAAATTTTCCCAAGCATAACGGCGTCAATTTTGGGCAAATTCTTGCTGTTTGCTTTGGTAAATCCTGATTCCATAGCAAATGTCCGTGTCTTTTAAGATTAAACTTAAAACAAACTGTATTAATTTTACAATAGTCTCTGAAAACAAACTGTATCAAAATAACCTGTTCAGTGTTCACTGACAGCACAGATTAGATAGATGATGTACAGCTACACTACAACCGGTGTTTCACGAGGCGTGACGTCACGCTTCTCTGATTGGCGTTTAATGTCACGTGATTAAATAAGTAATTTTGCCGATTTTAATTTCCAAAAATATTAGTAATCTTATATTATTTTAATAAAAAAGTTGTTTTTTTTGTTTACTACATATCATGATTAATCATTAGGAACTCTAAGCCATCCTATTTATTCTTAGTGGAAACAAGCCTATTGTGTATATCTCGTTTTTAATACTTTCCGGCTATTTAATGGTCTTTACTTCTGCTTTCGAGAGAATGAAGATTGACATCAATTTTTAATTGGCCTTCACGATTCGTTTGCTATACAACCGTAGATTTTACTTCTATTCTACTGGTTTCCGTACTTCGTCATAAGTAATTAAACGCAGCGTCAATTTAGTAATTTGGCCAATTCCTTCACGATTCGCTAAGTCCTAATTGACCGCGTGTGTGAGGAGAGCGCGAGCGTTAGAAAGCGCACCGGTTCTCGCTTGGCTCGTAGAGCGTGGACGTAGACGTGGGACTGGTGGCGGCGTCGCGCGACGCCACTGACCGACACTTGCTGGACCGTGGCGGCTTAATGTGGATGCTCCTTTACGCGCGCCGCCGGTTTGCTTGTGCGCGAACCGCGAACTTTTTTGTGTTTTTTCTGTTAGAACAAATTATGGTTGCTTTTTGATCTTGACGACACTTTTTTGGAGACCATGTAAATGACGACCCTCGGTCCGCTACACCCGTCCAAATGATGACACCGTGACGAATTTGTTAGTTGTGATAGTGATCAATGTCAAATTTTGTCCTACTAACGATACTGTCGAGGGTAATAGAATTGTGTAATTTTATTTTTTGATTTCAAATTGTATTGGAGGCTATAAATATTTAAAATAGCAATATAAATATATTTAAAAAATATAGAGTATTAATGATCATCATGAGATTTTTGTTTTAACTGTTGCGATTATCAGTCATTGAACGGTATAACTAAAACAATCAGTTGCATGCATGCAGTCATATGATATTTTGTGCAATGTTTAATTATCATTTTATTACGTCATTCGGTGCACTTATTAAATTGTATTGAGTATTCCAAATACGGCGCCATTTCGCCAGCGCATGTGTCGACGCGCTAATAGCCGCGAGCAGCGCACACACCACAGCAGCACGTACACAATAAAGGTCTCATTGTCATTCAGTGCGGCCGCGAGCTTTTCCCCGAGCCATGTGTTGCCGAGTTTACACACAGCGGAGTGGTGGGCGTCGATAAAGGCCGAGGGTGGTGGGGCCAGGAGGGGCTTCGTAGCACGATTTACTCAAGCGCATCTGCCCGGTCGTGCTCCTACGTCCTTCGGCGGACGTGATTCGCATGGCGGCCGAAATATGCAGGGCTGCACTCAGGAACAGAATTGCAAGATAATTTTTCGGGAGTCATTATTTTTCATTTGTTGTATGTATCTGTTAAGTATTTACTCTGAAGTTGTAAGCAAGCTTTGTAAAGACATCGCTCTCAAAACAAAACTATCTTCTAATGGTTCAGATAGTTCTTCACTGTATTTAAATATAAATTCCATTAAATTATATAATAAACTACCTGACATATTGACTTCTGAGGTAAATGATGATATATTTACAAATAAATTGAAACAATTATTAATTATGAAATGCTATTATGATATAAATGAATTCTTTGGTGATAATTTTGATGATAATTTTTAATAAAATAATAATTCTTATTTTAATTTAATAAAACTACTTGACATTCAAATATTTAATCAATTACGCTATTAGGTTTTGGTTATTAGTGTTACTTTTAATTAGGTATTAAGAAGCGCTTCTTCTCTTCTAATTGTTGCGTGCCCGACAGGGTCCATAATGATCTTGTTTTTTTTTTACCAAATAAAACATCTTGTTGTAACATTGTGGTTATGCAATAAAATGAATTGAATTGAATTGAATAAAAATAGAATTAAATATTGTAGTGAACTGCTGAATAAGGAAGTATATTTCTCAGTTATATAGGTTAAATGTAAGTGACAAAGAAATATGAGTTCTTTCCTGATCAATGAATTGCAATTATCTAAAGGAAGTTGTACCGGAAGCAGTAAGCTAACAAGTTTATGAACTCCGTACAGGTTTTTAAAGTAGCTGATAATTGACCGAATTATCTTTGTTCGTAAAACAGACAATTTATGTGTGAACAAACCGAACAAGGCCGACACACATAAATTCGCTACCATATCTTTCCAGTATTTGCGTGTACTAATTGCAGTGTAAGCTTTTAAACAGGGCACTTTAATGTTTGTTGTTCCATCGCGTGACATTTCAGATCGTTATCGAGGTTTAATAATATAACTGGTTCTTTGGGACATTATAAAAATCTTACGACAAAGAAATAATAACCTTACGTCACTAGTGACGCTGTTAGAATCATTAAAATCGTGGTTTTGATAGAGCATAAGGTTCTCGAAACCTCACATATCCGACATGTTATTACTGGGCGGTTTTAAGCTTTTTATTAAAAAAATTAAGTATCTTATCAATCCTGAAAAGTAGATGTTACTGTTTATATGGCCAAGTGGTTTTCGGGACCCAGGTCCAAATTTTGGATATATTGTTCTCCTGGTCGAGCTGAGTAAAAAATGTAGTGGTCGCAAAAAAAGTTAATGACTCATTTTCCCGCTAGGGGGCTCTGAAGTCTGTATTAGAAAATGGTAGTTTTCGGCAGAATCAGCAGATTTTTGGATATGTTGTTATCCTTGACGAGTTGAGCAAAAAACGTGCTTATTTACATTAGAAACCTGTAAATTTATCAGTGTTTCTCTACTATATTATGCATGTATTATAGATATAAACCTTCCTAAAGAATCACTTTACCTATTAAGAAAAATTAAAAGTATTTTTTTTAATACAAGCTTTTATTAAATGCGCTAAAAAGAACAAAATAAACTTTTACATATAAAAGCTTGTCGCGAGATTTACTTACTTATGGAATACTTTTTACGCCTCGCTTTATTACTCGCCGGAGTCGCGTCGAAGCCATACCATTCGGTAGTCCCCGCGTCTTCCGGCGAAATGAAGAGAAGGAACACGGCGGAGTTTTTAGTGGGTGCGAGCCCCACACTCCCCCTCCTCCCCTCCCCAGAGGAGGGATAGTGCGCCGGGGAACAACATCTCGGGGACCATAATAGGCATTTCCTAAAAATGGTCCGCCATCTTGGGAAAGTCCGCCATATTGGATTAAGAGTGACGTCACACTATTTATCGAGGAGTTCTTTGCAAGCCCTTTCATTTGATACCCATATTGTAGGGGTGCATTGAAAATGATTGATCCGCCATCTTGGTAACGCCGCCATGTTGGATTTAGATCATTCTAAACACACACATAACCATGCATTGTCATCCGACTTACACGTGCATGCAAAATTTCAGCTC
This sequence comes from Scirpophaga incertulas, assembly GCA_036419045.1. Lineage (NCBI taxonomy): Eukaryota > Metazoa > Arthropoda > Insecta > Lepidoptera > Crambidae > Scirpophaga > Scirpophaga incertulas. The sequence continues at coordinate 55,214 of JAYEAL010000545.1, forward strand.
AATCGGAGACCGGGAAGTGGGTCAAATTAAGATTCCAAGATTTTCTTACATAGTTACAAGTGAAGCGAATATAAAAGCTTGTAGAAACCGCATCAAAATCCGTTGCGTAGTTTTAAAGATCTAAGCATACATAGGGACAGACAGACGGCGGATAGCGACTTTATTTTATACTACATAGTGATTACAAATAAACATCATTGTAATGTTCAGATTGTACAATTAGCTTGCATTTGACGCCAATAAATGCATGCGAAGGTGATTGCTGGTGAATAATTTTTTTGGCTTTAACTTTATATTTTTGTTTTTTTTTTTTATAGCATAGGGCAGCAAACGAGCGAACGGATCACCTGATGGTAAGCGATAACCGTTGCCCATGGACACCCGCAACACCAGAGGAGTCACAGATGCGTTTTAAAAGGGAATTAGGGGGGAAGGGGGGGTTGGGCCTCCGGTACCCTCACTCACTCGGCGAAACAGCGCAAGCGCTATTTTACGCCGGTTTTCTGTGAGGCCGTGGTCTCACTCCGGTCGAGCCGGCCCAATTAGTGCCGAAGCATGGCTTTCCCGAGTACCCCGAGTGAACGGTATGAAGGAAGGTGCAACTCACAAAGAATGATTCATAGATTCTTATGAATATTTAAGCTCTATCTATAAAATATTTTATTTTTGTCTGTGTCTATTGATAAATATAGTAATTTCTTAATGTTTCTGGAAAAAAATAAATCTCAATGGTTTCATAAATTGTGTTACTTTCAGTTGTACGAATAAATGGATTTTAATACAATGACCAATATTTAATAATATCAATATAACACATTTAAATTCCAACTGTTCATTTAAATTACGTGAATACGTCGATGAAATACATTAAAACCTATTTCGGGCTAGGTCTGCCTCAGTCCGCGCCTGACTACTACACCTCACATAAGCATGACGTAGTGTTGGTACGTTTCGCGAATGCCGACACCGACGTGCCGCCCGCACCGCATACTGATGGCCGCGTCTGCACAACTACCCTCCCCGCACCCGCTCTAACCCCGCTCGCTCATCGCCGTGCACCCCGCCGTGAATACTAACTAGCGGGTGCAAAGGTCGGGGTACATTTTTGTGGGCCGCAGCCAGTCTTAGCATTTAAAAATATACAGAACCAAAACGCACTAACGGAATTTGATTGATATACTGCACATCGTGAACTGAACAAACCCATTAACATAACATACTCGTAACTCTTTATTGTACACATAAAATACAAAAATATTAAATGTACAGAAAGCGGCTTTATTGCTAAACAGCAATCTCTTCTAGGCAACCTAGGACCAGGAAGTAAAGGAGATTTAAACATAGGATGAGTGCAGTAATTGGACAGGACAATAGGCTGTTTATGACTAGTTTAAGTTAAGGAATCTTTGACAGAAAATGAATACTTGATTCTTAAACTTATTTGCCGATACTGTTGATTTATTAATCTTTGTCGTTTTCAAGCATTAGTATTCGCCACCAAAAAACCTGTGTCTGACCATATGATACACGGAACACACGAAATTTGTCAATCCTTTTGCGGCCCAACATAATGTGTGCAGACCATAATGTGCAACTCAACATTTATGTATATCCAGACACGAAACGATCGCTTACAATTTGACACAGTGTAATGTATATTCTGTACACCGCAAATGTTAGGCGATGTGAATCTGTTTCCGTAAATACTTCGCTGCCGGTTATGGAACTTATGGATGCCGAAAGACTGATTAACTGAAAGCATCCCTGCAAATTAATTGAAATGATACAGTATTTCTTGTTATAAAATTAATGGCGATATAATGGACATTGTGATTGCACGATTGTAATTAATTAGAAGATGAGATGATGATATTTTAATGGCAGTTTTACATATTCATTGCTGTGATTGACGAAAACAATTGGCTAAACTTTTCATCACTTTCCATTTCATTATCACAAATCGTCATCACCACATGGTGATGATGATAGTCAAGTTAGCTTTGTAAGCAATATCTTTACATAGTATAAAACAAAGTCGTCTTCCCGGTGTCTGTATGTAGCTATGTATGCTTAAATCTTTAAAACTACGCAATGGATTTTAATGCGGTTTTCTTTAATAAATAGGTATATTCAAGAGAAAGGTTTATATGTATAAAACATGCACAATTTAGCAGTGGAACACTGTCAATTTTTGAGATTTCTAATGTGATGTCGTAAATCAACTCACTTTTTGCGCTTATATTGCAAACGCTGGCCAAATTCTACGAGAGTGGTCCAAAAATGATGTACTACAGTATTGTACAACTTACAAAAGTCCGCGATGGTATATGTCTATCTCTCAAGAATAACCCACAATAACCGCTTTTTATCTTTTACATTTTACTAGAAATAATGGCTTATTTACGAAGCCATTTTAAGTATGTATAACATTAATTCTTATCCAAATAAACATGTTAGTACACTTCCTCTCCTGAGGAAAAGAAAAAAAAACCGCGTCTCGCCCTGTAGATTTCTTCATATTAGCATGCCACCCGTGCGAAGCCGGGGCTGGTCGCTAGTTAGAAGATAAATTAATCTTAATCTAGATAACAAAATTCAGTTCTAGACAACCTCTAAGAGAGATCTGGATCGACCATCGAAGAACGCATTGAGACGCTGGATACTAGCAGTGCAGAACTGATTGGCGTGGAGATCCTGCTGGAAGACTTAGTTCAGCATTGATTGGGTGTGTCTGTTGAAATGATTGGTCGATCGTTCCAAAGGGAGCTGAAGCACTTAGTGCATTTCTCGGTACACGACATTTCGAGCAAGTAGATTTTTCAAGTCCAATGGGCTCTTAGAGTTTCTTATTGACAAGAAATCGATATCTACATTAAAGGAGGCTTGGTAAAATTAATTTATACTTGAATGATTAATTGAGAGATTCTTACAAACTCGCCTACTTTCAGGAAAAAACAAAATCTTGAAGTTGTAGGACCAGGTTTTCTATCTCTTCACCTTCCTCGTCGCTACTAAAATTATAAATGTGTTTTCTGTCTGTTTCATTGTCATTTCAACGGCCGAAACGATTTAATGGTATTGTGATTGTTCAGACATTAGAATTTATTTCGTTCCTATAAGAAAATCCGATATAATGTGAGTGAAATCCATAGCGCACGAGAGTTTCAACCTTTGTTGATATCTCCCGTGGTTGTTTTATTAGCATAAAATTCTGTTTTAAATGGACAATATCAAACTATTATTAATGTTTGTGAGGGGTTTCCTTAAATATTTTGATTTATATTGTCCGATTTTGTAATAAAATGTTTTATTAACACTAAATAGTCAACGAGCAGTTTATGACATTAATTCACAGGTGTGCCGCACACAGCTGCCTGCTGATCAACCAAATTCATTGTGCTCATAAAATGTAAAAGTATTATGTTTTAAATATATTTTAATGAATTACGCGTAATACAACAATTTAACGATGTTATATTTGGCTGTGATCTAATCTCTGTGTGATCGAATAAGAAACTTCCGATGAAGGGATTCGGAAGAGAACTAAGTTTAACAATAAAGCTACAAAACGGTGAATATTTAGAAACATAGAATAAAAACATGCGCGCTTTAACACGCAAAGATTCTGCAGTGACGGTCTCGTGCAGGTATTGACTTCACTTTAGCAAGCCCTTTACAAACGCCAGGTTCCTCGTCCTTAAACCACAGGATTGATTGACGATTTGGTAGAGATCGTAAAAAGGCTCTGGATACTAGCAGCGTAGGACCCCATCGGTGTGGAGATTCTTGAGTAAGGCCACCAATGGACGTCTATTGTCTAAAATAAAATTGTTTTTAAAGCATACCATAATGAATCATAAAGTAAAGGAACGACTTTTGAATAAAACCAAAATCTAAAATTTGTTCTTCGGATATTTACAATTACTATTGCACGTCAAAGATGCTACGCCATTGGTTCACAAGTTTATGGTAGGAGACGTTTTACTCGAACGTAACAGCACGGGATATTTTATTCCCTGTTTTTTTTCAGTCGTCAATTAGAATCTCGCCTCATATAAATAGTCTGAACTCAATTTCCTTTACAAGTTTAAACAAGTTCACATTATGTATAAACGTTATAGTTTCATTGTGTTATGTACTATAGTAAAAATATTTGGCAACGTTTCTATTGAGTTATTAAAATGAAACCCAAGCATTTAAAATCAATCAAAATAATATTTATTCAACATAGACCTTTACAGGCACTTATTGACGTCAACAAAACAAAAAAAACTTAAAAAAAAAACAACAAAAACCTTGTCCGTACGTACGAATAATGAAAAAAAAATTGACTCTACACCTGTTCGGAAATTGGGAGAGCCTTCTCGAGAAGAACAGGCAAGAAACACTGAAGGTCTATTTTTATCTCCTCTTTTCAGTGTTAATAATTATAATAATATAATATAAAAATACAATATAGTGTAAGATACAATCATACCTAATACGATTACAGTCGTATGTATGTTTACATACACATATTAAAATAATACAATATTATAAATAATGTTGTTACCAAACATGGCTCTATGAATAATGTCCCTATTCCCAAATAGTGTGATCATTTAGATAGTTAGATAGTCACTTTATAATAACCTTTACTCATGAGTATATTTTTGATATGGATTTTAAATTTATATAAAAACAAATCAATGACACTTTGCGGAAGTTTGTTAAACATAGATATACATTTCCCCAAGAACGAACAGCTACAGCTGGAGTCTGAACATTGGAACGGCAAGTTTATTTTTGTTTCTAGTATTCACATTATGTAGATCACTGTTTTTATTGAATTTATTATAGTTTCTATATACAAAAACTAAATTATCATATATATATTGGACTAGCTAAAGTTAAAATATTAATTTCTTTGAACAATTCTTTTAGGGATTCTCTAGCCCGTAAACAGTAAATAGCACGAATCGCTCTTTTTTGTAAAAGGAAAATACTCTCAATGTTAGCCGCTGATCCCCATAGTAGCAGTCCATAGGACATAACACTATGAAAGTAATTAAACATTGTTATCATGTAAGTACTCCGTAACAATATAATAACCTTTTCTTATAAGAGTATTTTTAGCAAATGATTCAAATTTGTGAATATTACCATAATAACTAATAACATCCAACAAACTAGCTACTATTAAACATTGGGTTTCCCTTTCCTCAACCTACGTGTCCAGCTGCGACGGCAGGTGGATGAAAAGTGACGTCAGCGGCATTACCATCATAAAGAATCCTGAGCACACGTAAAATTTGCTAATAACTATCCTGACGGCCAAATTTTAAATCCATTAGATCATTATCCAACTATAATTTGTTGAATTTAAGTGAGTTAAATAAATACACGTACGAAATTCATACGTTAAATATTTTGTATAATGCATTTTTAACCGACATTTTAAAAGGAGGAGGTTCTCAATACGACTTTTTTTTTTAACCAATTTTGATGATTCTATTTTTATTTCAAAGCTGGTTCTTGTGTGGTCTCATTTTCATTCGTGCAGTTTTGAAATGGCATTCATTATAAAACCATATAAGTGTTAATTTTGCATTTGTTCTGATTTATAGAGTATCCCTTTAGTAAAATGTTTCTCAATGGCATTTACAGGTGCAGGTGAATTGGATATATTTTATTTCGCAAACAAAGCGTTTGCCCTTATTGTCACTAACTTGTTTGCAACAAAAATTTGATCGGTGTCCAAATAACTGATCTTTTTTATATCTACCTTGAGTGTGTTTGTAGGAGACACAGGAACTGAGGGTTCTGCGCCTTGCCTGCTAACAGACGCGCGGTTCCGGACCGTTGAGGTCGAACTTAAAAGAGAGGCGACTTAAAAGCGCGGGTCTATTGACTTGGATGCTCAAGATCGCTGTGTCGTGGGCAGAAAATTAACTTTAATCTTTCTGCTATATTGTCAAATAATGATATTGGTATCATTATTTTCCGCAACAGAGGTTTGAAACTATCTTGAATCTTCGGTATTATAATCAGATGACATAGAAGCATTAAGCTTTCCTACTGTATAATGACAAAGAAAACTGATCTCTCTTGTGTAGATCACTGAGCCTATATCTTTTTTTTTGTTATCGCTGAGGAAAATGCATTGAATTGCATACCCTGCACCCCGGGAAAGCGCAGAATTATGTGGGGCTCCTCTCCAGAAGGGGGTAGGCCTACCCACTAAAAACGTCAGCGATGCCCCTCCACTGACGCCTGCCGCGAGCGCTAGATCAACGTGGCATCCGACATCGCCGCCAGACGCGCCGAGGAGAACTGCCCGCGGCGTGACAGGGCCCTGGGATGCCGTGAGGATGACGCCACGACCCTATCGACGTCGCCGACTGGGCTTATATCTAGTCTATATCTTTCGAAATAAAATGATCTTGGCTATGTTGACTTAATCTAGCATGAGAGATGTCGCATTACTAATAAATTCACAGAGATAAATTAGTAATTTTTATTATAAACAATTATTTGATATCAACATTTTCTCGCTGCCAAGTTCTGTTTCCCTGACAGCAATAAATCCCCAGATGCCGTCATCTGATGTATTCAGTTTGATATGGGTATAAATAACTGTATAGGTTATTTTTAATGAGCATCGACGTATTTATATGTCAGCAAGTCATTCTGTAATCGAGGGTCAGCCAGATAACGCCGCGGAAACATAATTTCTTTAAGACCTCTCCTTAGCATAAACAATTCGCATAGCGTTGTTTGCTCCAACTAATACGTACTATGTTGATCTTATCTGAATAATTATAATTAATTTATATTGTAGAGTCTACTTTGATACTTGTAACCCCGTTTTTGTGAGTTAGATTCGAGATATTGATTACCTCGACTAGAATACTTAATACGTTTTTCATATGACAGGGAGTTTCTTTTCTTCACTCTCACCTCACAGAGGATGGCCAGAAGATGCCAGCTACGTCTGGATTCAAAACATCTTATCTCTATTTTACATTACACAACAATGTCAGTTCACCGGTAGGATAGTCTGTACATGGGTTGTCTATTAGGGTCACACCGTCTCAAGAGTTTCTGCAAAATACGCTATGGTTTTAGTAGAGGTTGCACATTTGCTGCGAATCTCACAGGAACCACATGTACTGGCAACTGGTTCATGTGGTACATGGCAACTGTAACCACTTGCCATCAGGTGGGCTGTCTGCTTGTTTGATAATATACAACAATACAAAAACCATATTTATGTTATGACGCCACATTTGGCGTAGGTCTTGATAGTCTGTGATTGATGACAAGCCTCCAAAGGTTTTAAACTTGTTTAACGTCATGTAACACATACTCGTAAGATTGTTGTCACAATGTCACAATTAAACGGATTAACAGTTATGATGCACGAAAGGTGTTCCTGCACAATGGATTATACCCTTCTTATGTATCATTCTCATGACATGAAATTTGAGCATGAGATCATAAACCATGACTACTGGTGCGAGTACGCAATAGCATTATACACAAAATTATTAAAAGTTAGTTCTATGTTAACCGCTCGTGGTAAAGCCTCTGAAGTCACTCTTGCTCAGCTCATCAATGTTGCGCAAACAAGGATGTTGGTTCAGCTGGCCTTTATATAACCGATGTTCGTAGGCCGCATGTGTGTGTATACCCATCGTAACATAACCATTTATTTTCATACACGTGAGGTGACTCATTTATTAACTACATATTTTAGATCACCTTGCGAAAATATGCGCATTCATTCATGTTTCGCACTGTCTGAAGCTTCTTTTCTCACCAACACTAACTACGATGAATTTTGATTCTTTTGCTGAATTATATAATTTGTCTTCGAAATAGCAGTGCAGCGGGAGTTTTGTCTCGGATTAATATTTGTTATAGTTAAAGTTATATTCTGTACTAATGTTATATCCATCATATACAGGGCTGATTCAGCGCCGGCCTAATGTTTACATATTAGATGAACCCTCGGAGCTTGTCTAAGACCTACAAATATAATACTTTCCGAGTGAAGTGACAAAACAAAGGTAAAAACTTTCAAATAGCCCCCTAGTCAGCTGTTTAACACAAATGATATGTTTGACCTTAATTATCAGTCATCGTCTGCAATTGTTCTGTCATAGAGGTCACTATGCAATTTTTTATTCTAATAAAACTATTTCAATTAGCTCATCAATGCGATACATTTCAAATGAACCAAAAATTCTGCGCTTTGATATGATTGGTTATAGATAGAACGCTTAAACCGCGATCACAACGCAAGTTATAATTTTATTACTCTGCCGTTACATTCCTTAAAACAATTTGCTTTCCACGAACAAAACATAATAATAATATTTTGGGTAAGAGATAAGAAAAAGAAATAAAAAAAGGAAGAGAGAAATGGGGAAATAACAGGGAGGTAGTTGCAGGCGCTGCATGAATACAGAAAATTACTGGGGAATTCTTTTTTATTTCACAAATCAGCAGCAGCATTACAATTTGCTTTTGATTTGACATGTTTGTTCTTTTGCTTTTTTTTAATTAACCACTTTCAAAATACTTAACCCCTCAATGTAACTTACTTATAGTTGAGTTTAGTACTCATGGAAGGAAAAGTCACAGTAATACCAATTTCGAGAACTCGCGATAGAACGATCAATTCGCCTAAATTGAAAATTCACTATGAAACTACAAAGTACTGTAAAGTTTAACCTAATTTTTAGTCTTATTTAACTTTCCTGCCATTATTTTCTCTAAAGCTTTTGTTTTGAATTTTGCTAGCTTTTTGTTTACTTTTGTCTGCGAGTGTCTAGTCTACTTTATAATCTAACATTTCAAATTAACTAATACTTTGTATTTTCTACATGGCTTAGTTTCTAGAAAGTTCGCCCTCTAAAGGGCATTCGTATTGAGTAAAATTATGGATGACGAATACTAGGGAATAGTTATTGTTTCAAGTTCTTGGACTTCCATTATATTGTCTTAAAACTTTCATGTTTGGTTACAGTTACGTCGGTTGGTCCTTTAAAAGGGAAAGTTTCTATTGTTCATTGAACAATGTCGTCGCCATTCTCTGGCGTTGCTGGCAATATGTCCTTTCGCCTACATTCTCTGCATAACAAAAGATGTATCTTGCAGCCGACCATAACTTGGACAATTATTTTGTTTGCCATACCAATATTTTTTACGGTACTAACGGTGCTATCTTTGTTTCCTCCTTCCTATATTACGTATTCTCTCTCACTTTCTTTGACTGTGTCTTGCGACAAGAAAATATGTCTATGGTAGTGAAAATAGACAAAAGAACACTAGCCAGGTAAAGAAACGATATAATCCATTCTCCATGAAATCAAAGAGGCAAAGGTGGTAAAATGTGGAAACCCATAGAGAAAGGATACCATTTTGGTTATGTGTTATGGAATGCTAATGTGTATTGCCGTTCGAACGTTGAGGCTTCAGAAACTAGAGGTTCGATTATGACTAAAAGTATGTATATCTTTTTACAACAAAGTTTACTTTTATTCTTAGAAAAGGCAAATAGAAAGTTAACGATTGTTTAATGATAATAATGTTAATGTTAATAATAATGTTTGGACTTAATTTTTATAACTTATTATATCAATTGTTTCTGATATAACTAAATAAATAGTACAATTGCTACATCCACGAAAATATATATGGGGAAATGACATTTGTCTATTATTCTAGTGGAAGTTGGATTTAAACCTTTTGTTCTGCTGCATCTTCCAATCAATCATGTTTATGTGTGTGGGTTAAAAATTAAAAAGAGGAGATAAAAATGACCATCCGAGTTTCTTACCTATTCTTCTCGAGACAGTTCTTCTATTACCGAAAAGGCCTTTTTTAAGCCTTTATTTATTTATGCACGTATACAGTTAAGTTAAATAGCTATTATTGTTTTGTGGTTTTGTGTGTCAATCACGTCAATGTGGGACTGTATAGGCCTACATATGTTGAATAAAGATTATTTTGATTTTGAATATAGTGTGACATCAATAAAGTTTTGGGAGCCAAATGTAAACTGTACAAATGTAAGCACAAACTCATTGTTCAACGGGGAAAGCTGTCAGTGGTCCTGTTTTGGTAACGAGGTGCTTAGAGATTGCAACAAGGTTTGGCGCATTACCATGTTCGCTTAAAGTGTTAAAACAATATTGAAACAGAGACATGAAGCTTATAGCGCCATTTCGCTTTTATTGCGACTTTATTCTTATTTTAAACCATCATGGTATGTCTACTGGTCACAAGCGTCAACAACATCTCTCATGAACATTGATAGACCGCCAAGGTATTGGCTCATTGACATGATGCGGGAGAGTAGAGGGCGCACGCTCCTACCGTGCCAGCCTTGGCACTGAGCGAGGCTGTGACGTCAGCTCAACCATTAGGGCACGCACCGCACGCGACGACAATTTGTCAGAGTACGACCTCGTTTCGAAGCAGTACCCTTGTGTCATGAAAGGCGAAGTAATTATTTGAATTGACATTATTCTTTGGATTTGTACGATACGCCGATAAATAGGTATAGTAAGAAGGCAGGACACGTGTTCTTCGGGCGGCAAGTCAGACCGTACACGTAGACCTTAAGACCGCCTCTATTCCCTACACAATAAAAGCTGTTATCGTAGTTTAACTGTTTGCCTACTGCTTACTGTAAAATTTTACATAAGACAAAGTCAACATATTTGTTATTGCTTGATTTTAATTACCTACTCTATGTTATGTTGAAGCTACTTAAAACAGCTAGACTAACAATCAAATTTTGTTATTCAAGTGTAAATATAATTATGAATTTGGCCCGTTTTACTTTGATGCCTTTGTCAACTCCCATGTTGTCCCGCTACCACCTTATCAAAGAGAAATGAATGGATGTATAATAACTGCTTGTATGTTGGACAGCGGAGGGTGAGGAGTACCCGAAGTAGAAGCAGGGTGTCGTAAATAGACTAGTCACCGCCGAGCCATCGCTCGACCAGAAGTAACCTGAGTAAAGGGCAAACCCGACGCCTGAACCCGCAAACAACTTACAGGCAGACGGAGACCTATTGTACCCCAGCAGCCAAGACCTGTACTCAACAACTAATATATGGTGTAATGGCTGCTCCAGCTCAGCTTTGCAAATCAAGAAGAATATCTACGTTACATTACCTACCCTTTATTGAATACAAGGACCGATAACTGCTCGTGTTATTAATAGAAAGTGATAATTTCTTCATTTTCGTTGCAATCTCCACAAAGTGTCATCTCAACACAATACATGATGGATATAGTACATGATGTACAACATATATAGTGTATATATATATAATTCTGTAAAACCCACGTCTCCGCCATCACCGGTGGTACTACGAGAGCTGCTACTTATGTATCCGGAATAGAAAAATTAAACAAACGTATATATGGCTAAATATGGGTTTATTGTTTTTCAAAGTATTCTCCGCGATGATCGATACACTTTTGCATACGTTGAAACCAATTTTTATAGCATTTTTTCCACTCTGATTGCGGTATCTCTGAAACGTGCTGTTTGAATGCGTCGACGGCATCTTCACGGGTCGAAAATCGTTGACCACGTAATTTATTCTTTACATTTGGGAATAAATAGAAATCATTAGGTGCCAACTCTGGGCTATACGGTAGATGACCCATCAATTCTATTTTTTGACACTCCAAAAATGTATTTGTTTCGCGTGATGTGTGACAGCTGGCATTATCGTGGTGTATAATGATTCTTCGTCGCTTGTTGTTTTTACGTATTTCTTCAAATACTTCCGGCAAACAAATGGTCGTGTACCACTCCGAATTGACCGTTTTACGATTCTCCAGTGGTATTGTAGCCACATGACCATTAATACCAAAAAAGCAGGCCATCATTTGCTTTAAAGTGCTTTTTGCACGAGTCACTTTCGTGGGGTTCGGCTCATTTTGCATCGTATGCATAGATCCAAGATTCATCACCTGTGTTGATGACATAAACAGATTTTGAGTCACCTCCGTTAATTTTTTTTAACATATTCTTGCACCATTCGACGCGAGCTTCTTTTTGATGCTGAGTTAAGTTGTGCGGTGTCCAACGCGAACAAATTTTTTTTACGAACAAATGTTCATGTAATATTTTATTAATGCTTGTCATACATATGCCCAGAGTAGCCTCTATCTCGCGATACGTTACATGACGGTCTTGCATAATTAGTTTTCGTACAGCTTCAATGTTTTGTGGCACAACGACTGATTTCGGACGACCTTCCTTAACTTCGTCCGTGAGCTTACTCCGTCCACGATTGAATTCATTGAATTCACTAAACCAGTGATACACAGTGATTTTTGGTGGAGCTTCAACACCAAAACTTGAAGATTTACGCACTGTTGTAGCGTTAAACCACGTCGAAAATCGTAATAAATCATAGCATATTTTCACGTGTGAGTTCCATATTTCAGCGATATGACATTTTAAAAACCCATCAGAAACAAAACACTAGCGTACATAAGAAAAAAAATAGCGGCCAGTATTTCAAAAAAAGAACGAATTTTACCATGGAGGTCATATATTGCGTTTAAAAATGTTGAAATCCCAGATTCCGGTTACTTAAGTAGCAGCCCTCGTAGTCCCAACAGTTATAGTCCCAGACCCAGTCAGTGCTGAAACGCGATGCGAAATTCGATTGGCTTGTTTCGTGATATTTTCAAATTCCTAGGTGCACGATGTTAACTTATCTGGACAATACTGATCATCAATTTGAACATCTGCTAACGTTCTTTATTCAATTACATTTGTCTAGTATTAGAAGTCCAATTTCACTATTTTGTTTACAAATATTTTTTTTCTCGTCATTGAATGTGACATGATGAGTATATCTACAATAACAGAGTTAATTTAACTTCTATATCGGGATTCTGGTGATTGCTGATCACGTGCCTTTCTATTGGGAATGCAAAGCGTAGACGTTAACGGGATTGTACACACTCACACACATTAATTTCATAAATTTTTAAAATAGTAAAATTTATCGACATATAATAGTTTTTGTAATAATACGTATTTTCTCCTTGTTTGAGGACTGGAAGTGGAGATAAGATGAGATGTTCATGATTATGACAATATTTTCTCATTTTAAATACACAAATATCTGACAATCAACATTAAGATACTGTAATTAAATTGTAATTCAAAATCTTTTCGAAGATCATCAATACTTGTTTGCAACTATTCTGTCTGAATTTTCGCAACAAACTGCTTTTTTTTGGCAGATCAGCCTTAAGTCACGACTTCGGCGGAATAAGTTGTGTCATTGAAGTAGTTTTCGTGTTGAATTTTCCCTCATTGTAGAGGACGTGATAATAAAGATGTAATGGGCGAAGAACACAATGGGCTGAGTTATGGCTGAGTAACCTTGGCCGTGGACTCGGTGCCGTCATCGGAGGTTATTTCTGACCTACCCGATTCACGCCACTGCTCCTTAACAAGTTGTGCGATTGTTACGTGTAATTAACACGGTAACATTTATTAACAGAGCCACTAACAGGTAGAGTCCATGTAATTTTAAATAGTCTATCAACGCTTGCTCATGTCAGTAGCCTTATTTTGGATTTGTCATTTGAAATCGTAAACGTCACGTGCATTTTCTGTCGTCGCTAATAATAATATACTAGCTTTCTGCCCGCGGCTTCGCCTGCGTGGATTTCGGGATTGGGTCTATAGAGGGTCTGTTTATGGCGCGAAGATTTTATCGGGCTTCCCGTGGGACTATCCGTTTTCCAAGATAAAAAATACCGCAAAACCTTGCTCAAGAATCACTCTATCTATTGATGAAAACCGCATGAAAATCTGTGCATTAGTTTTTGAGCGGAACCTTTATTCCGCATCCCGTGGGATCTGACTGTGGATCTGGATAAAAAGTAGCCTATGTTACTCGGGGATAATGTAGCTTTCCAAAGGTGAAAGAATATTTGAAATCAGTCCAGTAGTTTCGGAGCCTATTCATTACAAACAAACAAACAAATCTTTCCTCTTTATAATATTATTAGTATATTAGTATAGATTAGTATAGATTAGCGACGACAGAAAATGCACTATATTGAAATGCATTTACATATTATGTAAATGCATTTCAATATAATGCGAATTCTAGTCTATAGTTATTATTGTTTGACAAAACATTAATCATATCACCGAGTTAATTTCGAATTTGCTCGCAGGTGTATATATATACAGGTTCACGATGTTTTCCTTCACCATAATAGCGCCATATGTACAATATGAAATTCGAAAATCAAAAATAGCAGGATCGATCCCAGGTCCCCGAATCATCCGAATCGTATACCAATACCACAGTCACTGACAAAACAAATCGACCGCATAATCAGCTCAAACTATGTAGTATACGATATTTATCTGATATACCGTTCCGTTCACATCAACGAAACCGCTTGTAGTTTAAAAAATGCGTAACCATATCGTTATACATCAATATTTCAGTAAGGATTGCTGTTTTGTCACTTGCCATACCTGGTCACTTCATCAAAGTAGTTACGTCGCCTTTATTTCAATCCCTAATTTCAGTCTTAATCAACGTGAAAAGGAGTAAAATACAAGAGTTAAAAAATGTATCACGTTAATATGACCTCAATCCTTTCAGTGGAGTCCAATTCTCAAATAGGCGGTCTCGAGAGATATATCATCCCACTTTGTTTAATGGACCTGGGCTCGAAGGATCAAGAGAACACCTGAGGTGGAGAAAATGATTCCCTTTTAATTGTTCGGCTAAAAATATGATGCTGGATATGATGTTGACTTTTTGGTTCGAGATGGAAGTTTCCACCGTGATAGAATGAGAAAAGCTCTTCCGAATATTATAGTCTTAGTAGAATATTGGAGGTGTTAGAATTTTACAAAATATTAGAAATGTAGAATCTCAGACTGGCTTGAGATTGTATCACAAGCCTACAATGCTTACTTGATTTTCGAACTGGGTGATAAAGATCCCTTTGCACGTTGTATTAGAGACCATCCTTCAACACTTCGTACTAGAAAAACTTAGCGCAGTCTTAGCCAGAGATGATGCAGAAACTTTGGGAAGATATAAAAATCAAAAATTTATTCTTTAAATAAGTTTTTTACAATCACTTTTTTTACAGTCAATTGACGACCTCCGTAGTGGAGTGGTTGGTATACCGGTTTCAATGTATCGCCATTCTTGAGGTCCCGGGTTCGAGTCCCGATGGGGCAGATGTTTTTTGAATCTTAGTCATGGTTGTTATAATATATTTCTACCAAAGTGCATGATACTGTTTAAATGGCGCAAGTGGTTTTCGGAACCCAGGTCAAAATTTTGGATATGTTGTTGTCCTTCCTGGTCGAGCTGAGCAAAAAATGTAATGGTCGAAAAAAAAAGTAAACGACTTATTTTCCCGCTGGGGGGCTCTGAAGTCTGAATTAGAAAATCCGTTACTCTAGATCCCATTACATAAGCCTTACAGAGCTTACTTTGAGCTAGGGTGATTGGTGTGTTGGAGGGCTGTGGCCTCCTTCTGTGAAGCAGTAATGCTCCAGAAGGAGGCCGCCGAGCGGGGTCGGGAGATGGCCGATCCCGCTCGAAGAAGGCGGCGCCGGGCTCGGTAGCACAGCTGCGGCGCCGCCGCGGGTCGCCGGCGGGCGCGAGGAAGTCGCGACCGCTACGGCGACCCGGGATGGACCACGCCCCTTCCGTGGCCGGGGGGCGTCGTCGGTGGAGGGGACCGGGGGAGGTGGTAGCTTCCCCCGAGGAGGGCTCCCCTCTAGAGAGGGGAGCGGAGGCTGGGGGTTCCCGAAGTGGCCTTTGTGTTCCCGGGGGCTCCCTACATGCCTGAGGAAGGCCATCCCTGAGGTTTTTAGTGGGTAGGCCTCCCCCTTCTGGGAGGAGAGCCCCACATAACCCCGGCTCGCCACAGCCGGGGTATGCAATTTAATGCATTTTCCTCAGGGGAACAAAAAAAAAAAAAACGTCTATGTTAGCGAATCGCTTTTTTCGGCAGCGGCTTTGCGACGTTCCCGAAACCATCTCGCTCGCTCGGCGCCGGACATTGGGGTACCTGTGTGTGGCCCATAGCTCTTTCTAATGATAGCCGTGATTTAAATTTCTGGCTGGCTCTTGCACGAGCTGAGGCCGACATAGCAAATGTTTA